>OZ038478.1:113914685-114192185 GCA_964036315.1 Acanthosepion esculentum
ATTTTAAAAATATTACATGATAAAGATTAATAAGCAAATGTTTACGGTTAATGATTCTTCTTAATTTAAGCAAGTAAATATGGTAGAACTTGAATTTAATAGTTTAGTGAAAATCAATGAATTTCCTGAGTGTATCTTTAATCACTCTTTCTGTTTGTATTAGTTTTAAATATATTGCATTCAATTAGAGAATGCAAGGTGATATGTTTATTTTTGCTTGTGCATTTACTAACAATGAATTTTAATTACTTACCAAAGATAACCAAAATTATCTTTTTTGTTGTTTATAAGGATTTAATAATTTTTTTGTATGATAATAATTTTAGTTATTTTTAAATGGATGATAGGTCTCAGTTCAAATTTGATTCCTTTAGACTGTTTTGATATTGCAGATTGTGAAAATATTAAATACTTTTATAACCTACTAATAATTATCTCTTATTTCTTATTGTTATACTGATAGACTTAAAAAATTGGATTGCATTTCAAATTTTTAAATTACACTTAATACTGCCGATCTTTAGTTATCTTAAATTTTTTGTGTGTGTGTGTATATATATATATATATACACACACACACACACACACACATACACAAACTATAGGGATAACTATGATTTGATTGATTGATTTTTATTTTGTCAGCTTGTACATTTAATTTTATCAATAACTTCTAATGAGGGGAAGTTACTTTTAATGATAAACTTAAATTCAATTTCACTCTGTAATGAAAGGATGCCAATACTTGTTTAGTTAATGTTTAATTTATTTTTATGCATGGAACATCCATTTAGAATTCATATTTTATAATTTTCATCATCTTTTTGTTCTTTTAGGATTTATATGTAATACATTTCCATTGAGATAGCAATTCAATGTTTTTTTCACTTAATACCTATAGAAATGTTTTTACATTTAAACTTCAAGTGTTTAATCTTTATCTCCAGGTATTAGGAGAGTGTTAATTCCTTAATCTCATTTTTATTTTATTTTTCCATCCTTGGCAGAGCAAAACTGGAGCAAGACCCAGTTCCTTAAACCTTTCAGCTACAACTTCTGCACTGCAGGTGAGGTGAATTTGTTTCATTTAGTTCAGATTAATCAACCTTTTAAATCTGTGTTGGTTGTTACTTTTTTTTAGAAGAGAATTCAAAGTTGCATGATTCTTAAAGTTATATCTTTTGATATTAATAATTTCAAAACTTATATACTGGTTTTTGCATTGTAGAGATTCTTCTTAATTTTTATTAATAAAATATTATTTATTTAATAATTTATGACAGTGAAATTTATATAGGCTTACACAATTTCCTTAACAACCAACATTTGCAGAATACTGTATATACTAGTCTGCATGAAATCTTTTTATGTCCTAATGTTTTTTTTTTGCTTTGGTGAAAAAAAATGTTGGACATTTCAGCAATACCTGGAAAAGTAATTGAACCTAAAGTATCTTTTATTTTTTATTAATGCTTTTTAATTTTTTATTTTATTTGAAGAAAGAAATTGTAATAAAACATTTTCTGATTTTCTATTTTCTTCTTCACTAAAATCTTTTACGTTTGTCACAGTAAATCTTTGATATTTTGTTTCATTTTCTTCATTTCATCATTTTGTAAACTATTGATCAGCATTGTTTTAGACAAGATGTCATAGAATGCTGGTAAGGATTTTTCGTGGAAAAGAGAAATTCTTTTATCCTTTTACTTTTTAAAACAGGTCTCCACTTCACAGGTTAGCTCCTTTACAAATCCCAGTAGTTGCTAACAATACTGATTTCTCTTAGATTTACTGAACACAACTAATAAAATATTGGTCTCTCTCTGCTTCTGTAACTGTTCCTCAAGCACACTTGCTTGAGTCTGCTCTTAACACTTTAGATAATTTTAATAATCTTTTGTTATGTATAATTAGAAAAACTCTTGCTGTAAATAAGAAAAAGACTATAATTTTGTAACTGCAAAGCTATGCTAAATTGAAGAGCTGTATGCCAAGTAGCTTTCTTCAGTTTAAAGTATTAAGAATCTAAAGTAAGTATATTTTTTGTTACCATTTAATGGAACTTAGACAAATCTTTGGTTCCTAAAAACATAACTATTCAGTCTTTCTAATAATTTAAAAAAAAAAAAAAGTGGAATAAAACAATATGCAAAGCTGACTTTCCAAAGTCGACATATTCAATCCTCAGTTGTCAGTTGAAGCATCAGCTTGTCTTCTTCATATTTTGTAATATAATAAATGTTTTTGATTCTCTACCATTACAAATACTATATGTTAAATTAATTTACTACATTTAATTTTAAGGAAAAACAATTTTACTCTTTCTACTTAATTTTCATTCTGGTTATATTCTTTTGTAGAATCTTTCTCAAAGATCTACGATTCACAATCATTTTCCAGTACTTCTACTCAACTTCAACCATTTTCATTTTTATTACTTTAGTCATAGCATTTTGTTTTTCAATCCAAATAGCCTGTCTCAGGTTATGGATAATAATTCTGTTAGATTTTATTCTATTGAAAACAAAGCCAATAGTGACATGGGTTTTTGTTTTATATCAGGCAGAATAAATCTTGTGGTTTGCAAGATTCACTTACTCAAAAATGTTTACAAAGGATCAGATCTTTCTGTAATGTGTATAAAAATCAACTAAACAAATCTTGTTACTGACATTTTTGCCCTGGAGGCAGAAAAATTGTTTAGCTGGTAAAATATGATGCCTTTCTATATTTTTCTTGAGTTTCTAGTGCAATTATTTATTGTAGCTTTGTGCCAAAATGTTTGAAGCCATTTATACCGAAATGTTTGGATTCTACACTTTTACTTTTATTATTTTCTGGCCACACTCATGACTAACATTCAACAATAGAACAGTTACTTTTGCCAGAATTAATGATATTTTTGTCACTTTGGTGTGAAGGTAATGGGTTGGGCTCATTTGTAACCAGGCACTAGTCAGCAATTTCAACTGGGTGCAGAATATCTCTCCAGATTTTTATAAACTTGGCTGTATTTAGTACAGATTGATTGTATATTTATGGATATATCACAAAATCGTTGTTGATTTATTGAAATAGCATTAATATTGAATAAAATCAAAATTTGGTCAGAAACATATTTTAAGACAGAATTTTTTTTTAATGAATTGGAGGAATTAAAATTGCCCCCAAAATTAGATTTTCTCACACTTTGGTGAGCTTAATTATTAGATAGAGTGCAAGATTATATTATTGAAACTGTCAAAAGTGGGTTCAACTGACAATTTCAGCAATACAATAAATCTTTCTTTAAACAAAACAAATATATACTTCGTTAACAGCAATAATTTACTCAGCTGAATGTTTCATCACATAACCAAATCAGTTTTGATTCTGAATGTTAATGTTCTCATATAATATGATTTGCTGTTTAAGTAAATTAGTTGTACAGAATATAAAAGACTATCTTTAATGTTATTAAATATAAGTAGGTGGGGAATTTGTCAACACACTTGTTTTTTGTTGGCATATGAAATTTTTATGATTTAAGGAAAAAATGCAACCATATTGCTTAAATTATTTTTTTAAGATAACAATACTTGATGTTTTCAATACTAATTATTTTTCTTGAAATCTTAACAACTGTTGCTTGTAAAATAAAAAAGGGAATTTAGTAAATCATCCCTGAAAATAGATGTAGTCTTTTATAAAAACAAAAAAAAGTTGGTTCATTTAAAAGAAATAAAAATTTGACAAACAAAACTCACAGTGAATAAAAAGCACAAAAGTCTAATGCTGCTAAAATTGATCAGCCAAAACTTCCACTGATCAAAAAAATCACCCAAAGCTGTTGTCCTCTAGTGTTGTGCATGTATTTATATATATATATATATATATATATATATATAGCAGCCATCTTGAAGTGTCTGTTTAAAACCAAAATTTAATTTTATGACAATCATGTTATTTCAGATAAAATAAGTAAATATTATTTAATTTAGGAATATAAACTATATTTCATATTACACAAGTTGTCTTTTAAATCAAACAATTGATGAAAACTTATTCCTTCTACAAGAATCTATCTTAGCTACTGTGACCTGAATAACAGTAATTGTCATTTACTAATATTGTATTTGCAGTAGGATAACTTAGATTGTGATGTTGCATTTACCCATAACATTTAACATTGCTTGTAAGTGTTTGTACTGTGAAATCTGAATAAAAAAGATAATTTATGTTTGATTAATTTCAACAGTTTGAAAAACATTTTCATTACTCTTCAAGTTTAATACTTTTAGGCAGAGAAAAATATATTGCATACTCTTTTCAAAAACTATATTTGAAAGTTAAATTATTTATTCAAATTTTACATTAGGGATCATTGGAAAGCATTGCGAGTACAAATTTAAGGTAAACAATTTTATCTAAATTATCCTTAAAAAAAATCTTAAAAAAACTTTTCTTCAAGGAAAATGATTTATAATCATGAATAGTAATAAAATTTCCAGTATAGTTTGTGCTTTTGTTAGTTATTGCATGTTTTTTTTAAACTCATTATTAAAGCATGTCTTTGAGAGAGAGAGAGAGAACAAATCTCTATCATAGTAATGTACATTTTGTTGTTTTAATCACTCATACAGTGAACTTTATGAGTCCAGCCTTGAGTATTACAAAGGAACAGTTTAGTTTAAAAAAATAGCTTAAAACATTGTGTTACATTGCTGAGGAGTGGTCTTTGCTTGCCTTCATCTTGGCAATTTTTAACAGTACTGTTTTTATGGCTAATATTTTTATAATTAACTTATGATTATTAGACTTTAAGAAGTTGGATCAGAATAATAATTTGATTCTTTCATACATGATCTTAATGGGTTCAGTAATATCTTAGTTATAGCACATGTTTATTATTTATCTAATCTAGATCTGTTCAGTTCAATAATAAATTAACATTGAAATATAACAGACTCTACATTTTTATCATATATAAGAGATTTTATCAAGTCTATACCAATTATTTTTATTGTTTTTAATAAGTTATTGCATAAGAGTTTGTTCAAAGGTTTAGAACAAAGTAAAAACAAAATGTATCATCTTTACAATAGTAATCCTAATTTTATATATGCAAGAGTTGTTTTAATGTCCTGATAAATCTTCTCTCTCAAATAAAAGGTGAAGGTATTAACATGTGCATGTTGTGTATATAGGTGTAGTGCAGAGGAGCTTTTTTGTAACCTAATACTAAATAAAGACATTTTTTTCTTATTTTTAATAATCAAATAATGTAAAATATCACTTTTGTTAATTCATGAGTGACATTTCCTTAAAGTTACTTAAAATTTTATCTTAAAATGTTTTCATACACTTTCAAGTATGAACATTGATGATTCTCCATATTTCCATAAGGCAATAAATAGAGGCTTTTGTAATGACACATCAGTTGAAAAGACAAATGCTTTGGGAGCAGAGAACTGGTCAAGATTCTGATGTTGACTAAAATAAGATTTTGTGATGTTTGTTTCTTGTAAATTCTTTCACTGGAAATTCAGGATAACTTTAAAAAAATACAAATAAATACAAAGGGTTTTTTTCTATGTACTAGAAATGTATATCTGCATATATATTTCTTTATAGAGACTAGAATGTTTCTGGTTCAAAATGGGCTTATTTTATCAGGGGAACACCAATCAGACTGTGAGACTGTAACTCCCTCCCCGCCAAAAAAAATGTTCTGTATGCATTTGCTTCATTTCTCTCTTTTTTTTTTTTTTTAAGTTAAATTCATTGCAAATTATTCTCTCACATTGCAGCTCAACAATATTTGATCTGGCATCCTCATTTCATATAGGACAATACATTCTTCTTCTTTTTAGTATATATGGCAGTAGCTAAATGAATAAGAATGTTTTCCCTTCAGTAGTATGAATGGAAGATTTGTGATTAAGATATATTTAAAACCCTTTTTACTATATGACTGACAAAAATCTAAAAGTTCATATAAATAAATTTTGAAATAAAGAATGTGAAGTGTTTATTCATTGGTTTGATATAACTGTCATCTAATTGTACTACAAGTGACTGTTCTGCTATAGAAAATAACCAGAAAATGTGCAAATTGAAATATGAATTTAAAAAATGAGAATATTTATCCAAATGCTTCATGTATGCTGAACATACTGCAAGTTTGAATTTTTGTTGGATAAAGTGATCATTTTAATGACATTGAATTCATCAATTAAATGTATCACTTTTTATGGTGAACTGCAATAATTAGTTACTAACATTTTTTTCTTGCAGTAATTTGGTCAATAATGAGCAATTTTTCATTCAAAAATTTAAAAACCAAAATGAAGATCTTTTTCATGATTATTTTTTAATGACACACAAAGTATTGATTAATGAAGTTAAACTAGATATTACACTTAGGACATTTAAGTGATATTGCTTAACCTCAAAAATGAAAGATTTGTTTTTTAGACACATTGTTTGTTGTGAACATTTCTTGTCTATTTCCTTGAAGGCATCTAGGAATTTTGGGGATTATAATGATAATTATGATTATTCTGTGCTTAAGAGTAGGATGTACTTTACTGTGATTTTTAAGGAATTATTTGAGAAATAGTGTCAAAAATGACCTTATTCCATAGTCATTGTCTGAGTCATGCTTTTTTTCTATTATGATGATAAATATGCAAATTTGAGTTGTTTTTTTTTCTTTTCCCTTCTCAGAAAGCACTTAAGGAAAAGGAAGAACACATAGAGCAACTTCTCAGAGAGCGTGAACTAGAAAGATCAGAGGTTGCTCGGGCAGCTGCTAAAGTGGATCAGGTCTGTACCTGCGGAACTAATAGCTACGTTATTGGATAATATAATAATAAAATCAAATAAAGAAAATATTTGAAATATTAATAAAACATGCTTTGTCTAGTCACTAGATTTGGTATAAACATGTTATAGATTCCAATATGAACTAAAAAAAAAAAGAAAAATAACTGGTCAGTTAGACATTGCAAAACCATTACATTTATTTATTTTTAATTTTCTCATGTTTTAATGACATTCTTTTTGTAAATTTCAAGGACAAGTTTATTTTTCTTTGATTTAGTTTTAGTTTTTTTAGATTTATCCCATAACTTTCAAAAGTAAAGATTACTTCTGTAAGAGTTACCATTAAAAATTAAAGTTCATTTTAATACATAAAAAAGAATATAATAAACCGCAAGATTTACAAAGGCAACACAAATTATTTTTCAGCTGTTTGGAGGACAAACTAGAATTAACATTACAATAGCTAGTAAAACTTTAGTTTTCAACATCAGAAATAGGCTTAGAATATAAATTATATTTACAATGAGAAATTGATAATAGTTTTCAAGTATTCAGCTTATATTCAATAACACTTTGAAATCTAACCATTATTTTGAAGTCTTTTTATTTTTAAAATGTCTTATGTCTTTACTAATATTTATAATTAAATTAACTGCAATTTTATTTAAAATATGTAATTATTGAAACTTAATTAGGAAGGATTTAAAAGTAAGGTTAGTATTTTTATTTTTAGACTATGTAAATTATATTTGGTTGTATTACCAAAATTTGAAAAGTAAATATATATATATATATATATGCTTCATAATTTTAGATAATTAAAAATAAGCTATTTTATTTTTTAGAAAATTGAATAATTAATTGAATAATATGTTGCATTATTTCAAATAGTTTTACTGTACAGTGTGGTCAATATTCATGTGTTACTATAATACCACATCAAATTGCCTCCACCAAAAAATTTCTGCAGCCTCTTTCTTTACTTATTGAATGGGGATAATGAGTCAAATTGATTTACTGTTTTTCTGCTTTGTAAGTTTATAGATGTTTGATAATTTCTTTTTTTATGTAAACCAAAAAATAAAGTACTTTTCAAAATATTATAGCATTCAGTTATTAACAAATTTGCAATACACACACACACACACACACACACACACACACACATATATTGATAATATTAGTGGTCAATGTGTGTGTGTATGTATGTATGTATGTATGTATATATATATATATATATATATATATATATATATATATATCTATTCCCAAGAGGATAGAATCCAGGTAGGACTCAATGTCCAGGACAGAGTAAGAATATAATATAAAAGGCTCAAACACTAATATTCCATGGTTATAATTTATTACATTGAAATTGTAATTATGATCCAATTCATCAGGCCTACAAATCCAAAAAGAAATTGAAAAATATAACTCCGGGTATAAAAAAAACAAAATTTTAGTGTGGGTGTGGGAAACAACTGTGAGAGGGAAATGTATGAAAGCTCTAGAGAGAGGTGTATTAGAAGAAAAAGAACAGAAAGGCCTAAAGGTGAAGGAGGGGATGAAAATTTAACAAAGGGAAGTTTTAAAGAGGAGTTAAATAGCAGTTTAAATGAGTGAGATACAGATAAATATGAATTATTTCCAGATGCATAAATCACTACCGATTCGCTGACCTAAAGTTAAAATATAGACACCAGAAACGTGTGGATACGTTTGTGATGACACTATGCACAATAAAAACGATATGATCTAAACTTTAAAAAATCCAGCCAATTCATACTGGCGAGGTATATGTGAAAATTTTCCATCTGCTTTGCATTACTAACTTTATGTATACAAGAAAAGTGAAGATGAGAGAGAGAAAAAAAAAGGGCGGGTTTGGTTTGGTTTGATGGCATATCAACCTCAGCGGGTCATTTAATGCTGACAAAATTTTTATTGTTGGTATTTTTTTTTTTTTTTTTTAAAAATCTATTTCTGGTAATAATTTTCTTTCAAATATTTATCACTGGTACTTTTTTTCAAAAAATATTTAGCGGGTATTTTTTTTTTTTTTTTCTCTCAAAAACGTATAGTTGGTAATATCGTTTTTTCAAAAACACACAGCTGGCAACATTATTCTTTCAAAAACGTATAGCTGGTAATACTATTTTCCCAAAATATATAGCTGGCCACATTATTTTTCCAAAAATTTTTCCAAAAACGGCCTTTCTGTTGGACATAGTTTATCGCCATACCCAGGATGCGGACATAGTTTATCGCCATACCCCGGAAATGGATATAGTCTGGGAGTTAACTATTTGCACATAGCTGGGACCCTAACAGGTGCTACCACCCATGGTCAGGAACACCAGCAATTCCACACTCCTCAAAACCTTCTGATCAGAGGCCTTGCTATTGGATGTAGTTTATCGTCTTACACAGATGCAGTTTATTGTCATACCCAAGACAAAAATCACAAACTAAAAATGAGGGCATTTATTATAGAACTTAAGTGTAATCAAGAATAATTAGACCAAGCAAGTAAAATCACCTACAGGTTACAAATTTAAACTAAACATAAAAAAAATTTTAAAGAATATTCAATCTAGTAAAGCCCTACTATTTATATGCCCAAAAACATACGTATATACACACATACACAGCAACATATCTATACATACATACATATACATACATATATATATATATATATATATACACACACACACACGTAAAAATACACATACTCATGCATACATATACACATAGACATAAAACCTCACACACATTCATACATATACATACACACCCTCATCTAAACAAATATACAATGTGCATGCATGCATGTATGTATGTATGTATGTATATATATATATATATATATATATATATATATATATATATATATAAAAACTGCATCTAGAGATCATATGCAAGTTATGAATTGGTATAAAGAGTTGCGTCTTTAATGTCAAAAGTCCTATTATGATGTTTAGATTCTACTCAATATTATTAACTTAGATATATAGTGATAGAGAAAACTATTGTTTTGGGTTGGAAAAAATGTTACTAAGTTAACAAAACAGACTAATTTGACTATCAGTAGTTTATTTGCAACTATTTATTTTGATACTTTTACATTATTATACCTTGTAAAACTAATGTAAAAAAATAATATGAAAAGATTTTAGAACAAATTTGTCAATTTCTTAAAGGAAAAACATAAAAAAAAAACATTTTATTTTAAAAATAAGATATATTAACAAAAAATAGGAACCTCCTAAAATTTATTGCACAAATGTTCCTTTCTTTTCAATAACTTTTAGCAGCCTATTGTCAACATGTTATGTTAGATTTGCAATTTTAGCAGCTGGTAAGTTGTTTTCAGCAAATTTAACTGCCTCCCAGAGGTCACATTTGCTGTTGAATTGACTTCCATTAGAATAAATATCTCTCTTGAGGATGCTCCACAGATTCTCAATGGGATTCAAGTCACAGCTATTTGAAGGCCAGTCCATAAGAGAATCTTCAACAAATCCCTTTTCTTTCAACCAGGATTTAGTAAACTTTGATGCATGACTTGGTGCGTTGTCTTGCATAAGGATCATAGATCTACGCTTGGCTAAAGACTGGTTATCAAGCCATTCAAAGAAATTATGCTCTAGAAAATCACAGTAACTTTTGGAATTCATTTTAACCCCGTCTTTCAGTTTAAATGGACCCACAAGCTCATTACCAATAATCCCAGCCCATATCATGATCCCACCTCAACCTTGTTGGCATTTAAAAAATTTTCTTGAGTCATGTTGCTTGCAAACCCATCCTTGAGCCCATCCATTTTTTTGTTAAAATGGGTTTCATTATTTGATTTTTTTACATCAGCAAACTTCCTTAATTCTTTACACCTTGTTTCCCTTGACACCATAGGAGCTCCAGCGGCCTCAAATATGAACGCACTTTATGCATTTGGGTTTCTTATTAATTCTCTTCGGATATGTGATAGATCTCACTTTGTTAAATTCCTGAATTCAGCCTGAGACTTTTTCCTTGGTTGAATTCCCATTTGACATATTTTCTCGATTGTTCGATGATCCCTTTTCAAATCCTTAGAAATTTGAAGCGAAGACTTTCCTTTGCTAATTTCTTTGATTATATAGTTCTTTTCATTCATTGTTAGTTCTTTTTTATGAGCCATAATACTAAATTCTAGTTCTTGCAAATAATCTCTTGACACTGCAAATTGCTATAATTACTGAAAAAATACTAAATATCAATCTGAAATTGAAAATTGGGACTTAATTGCTTTCATGCTTACTTGCTATACATAATAGTACAAATTACTTCATTGGATAACACATATCTATGAATTTTACATAAAATATTTGATAATACCTCTTTTGCACATAATCTCTAGACGCAGTTTATATAATTAAAAGGTTAAAAGTAAGAGGTAAAAAAAACATGCATCCATCCATGCATACATTTAACATAAAAAAAATAGATGGGTAGAATTAAACTAATTTGTACTTAAAAAAAACTAGTGAAGAAGAAAACGTTAGCAATATTAAAAAACACACAGTGATTAACGTGTATATATCTATTAAATCTACATATGTGCCTAGGTATATAAAAAATATCAGAAAACTATCAGATTTTGTATATCAGTTATCTAGGAAAACTTTTTACCTATGTACACATATACCAACACATGGATAAAGTCTGCTAACACAAATGATCAAAAATATATAGAGCACTACATAAACACAGACAATGAAATATATAAGTAATAAGAGACATTCCATTTAAATTTCATGTCCGATGTTAATGATCCAAGATTGAACAGTTATAGGTAACAACACATTATAAAACCATGTTTATGTTTTAAAGCATTTTTTATGTCTACATTTGGAAATGATGTAGGTGATTTTACTTGCTTGGTCTAATTATTCTTGATTACACTTAAGTTCTATTATAAATGCCCTCGTTTTTAGTTTGCACCCCCCTTTTTTTCTCATCTTTTCTTTTCTTGTATACATAAAGTTAGTAATGCAAAGCAGATTGAAAATTTTCACATATACCTCGGCAGTATGAATTGGCTGGATTTTTTAAGTTTAGATCATATTGTTTTTATTGTGCATAGTATCACCACAAATGTATCCACACGTTTCTGGTGTCTATATTTTAACTTTAGGTCAGCGAATCAGTAGTGATTTATGCATCTGGAAATAATTCATATTTATCTGTATCTCACTCATTTAAACTGCTATTTAGCTCCTCTCTTTAAAACTTCTCTCTGCATACAAATAGTTAAAAATGCTATTAAGTATATTGAATTTAACATGACATTTTAGTTTATGATAATTCATTTTATGTTGCTTGTTTATTATTTAGGCGGAAGGTGATTTAGCATTAATGAAATCAGAACATGATCGCTACAAAGATACTACAGATGATGCCTTAACAAAATGGAAAAATATTGCTCATCAGCTGGAACTGGATAAGCAGGAACTTCAAAATAAGTTAGAAGATGAAAGAAGGTAAATTTAATTACATTTGCTGTAGTTTTTAGTGTGGAGAATTGCATTGGATATCTGCAATCTTTTTACGCATTTTCATACATATAAAATTGTTTTTATTTTTTTTATAACAAAAGATTAATAATTGTTCTTTTCGCTTTAATTAATTCAATTCTTGAATCGTTGCCTTTTTATCTGCTCGATCTTTTTAGCATATTAACTAATTATTCGAATTTCTTTTTAAGAAAAATTGAGGATCTCCAGTTTCAGATTGAGGAGGAAGTACTTAGCAAGGATGATTTGGAGGTAAAAATTATAATATTCTTTGTTGCTTAACAGAGTCAATATAAAAATGTATTAGAGTGTAAGCTGTTATTTCTATTAGTGTACTATAATTGTTTATTACCAGTTTAATAACCTTAATATAATTTGTCAACCAGTGGGAAACTTGTGTGTGCATGAACAGATACTTCTGACTGAGTAACCTCATGAGAAAGTATGATACCATTGAATGATCCTGGGTATTGTAACCAACATATTCATCTTGTATTGATTTTTTTTTTTTTTTTGTTTTATAAAACATTGTTATCATCCAAATCTCTTAGCCAAATCAATACAAATTTGGCTTTTTGCAATTTTTTAATTGTCATTGAAAAGATTTCAGACTAGTTAGGATTAAGATAGCTGATGACAATCCCAAAATAGAACTTTACAAAAAGTTTTGAAAAGTGAAATGGATGTTGAGAACATGACAAGCTTAACTCCAGCATCACAAATCCAATTTATTACCTCCCACTAATAACAATATTAAGTTCTTTATATTCTCTATACCATTTGTTTCTTTCTCCTACATTTTATCTTATTCTTGAACCAGTTTTTGTTACAGGTTGTCAAGTACATGGGGGTATCTTTTTTAAATCATCATTAGTATATTGCTCTCATAAAACTGGATATGGTACTAGGTTCATGATATCATTAGTTTAACCGCTGAAGAACTGGCAACATGTGGCATTGTAGAGTGGCCATCATTAAATATAAATAAATGACAGAACTGCACAACAAACAGATTTGACAAAGCTTGCAATATGCAATTACAAAGAAAAGAACAGGGCAAAAAATAATGCAAAGCAAGGAAACCATATATGCAAGGCAAATTATCAATAATACGGCAAAACAACAGTAGTATGGCAAAAAGTTCACAAACTAAGAATTGGAGTTGACACACAAGCACTTTGAAGAGCATGCACTCGGCTTGGAGGGTGGATATCTTTTGCCCGAGGTGAATGCTCCTTCTATTATGAGTGCCATCATGCAGGCTCTCTCTTGGATACAGGTTGACCTCTCTGAGATCCGACTGCT
Source organism: Acanthosepion esculentum (assembly GCA_964036315.1). NCBI lineage: Eukaryota > Metazoa > Mollusca > Cephalopoda > Sepiida > Sepiidae > Acanthosepion > Acanthosepion esculentum. Next base: position 113,928,356 of record OZ038478.1, read on the forward strand.
GTCAAGACAAGCATCATGGGTGTTAGCAGGGTACTGTTCAAGATGATCTGATCAAGGTGCTTGGTCAGACAACGGAGGAGTGTCACTCCATATGGATTTGGACGCTTGGGTTGAGATGCCTCACTGTTGATGATTCAGAATGTGCTCTGGGTCGGCAAAAGGTCTTTCATAACAGGACTGGTCAGTTCACCAGAATGCATCCAGTGTGGTGGAATGGAGGAGTTCATTTATCATGCCTTCTTTCACTGCCCAGTTATACGCCCGCTGTGTGAGCTTATTGAAGGCTACATAGTTTGCATGCTGCATGGACCATTCTTTGCCCTCAATGCCAGTTCTGTTTGTAACAATGTGAGTTTGTTAGTAATAAGAAAGGTGACATGGCAACAAGGATGAAAGAATTTCACAGAGCATTGTCCCTCTCTTTCCATCACCTAGTTGCATTCTTCAAGCACCAGCTGAAGGTCAAGATCAGGTTTGAGAGGAAGTCTTTCTTCTGAGAACTTTGCTGTAAGGTGGATGACTGTAGCACGTCAGGTGTGCATGAATGGTGGTAACCTTGGGTGGCATCTTGAGTTTTCTGGTTGAAGTATTTGTTCTTCTGGGAAAAACATGCTTGCCCTACCCAGTTAAGCTAGTGTAGAAGCTTTTGTGTCTTTTGTTTTTCCAAAAATTGGTTAACTTAGCAAAGGAGTGAATGATCATTAGCCTTTCTTTTGACTTTTTTTTTTTTTTTAAGCTCACAACATTCCCCCTCCCTCTCCATCTTTGTGACAGAAGGTATAGCTCTCTGGAGCAGTGGATTCATTTTGTGTTTTTATTTTTACTTTATTTTTTCTACAGATTCCTACTGTACTTCTTTCAAGCAGTTAACTTGCTTTTTTGCCACATTTAGCTGTTGGGAGGATCTCGTACTAACATTTTCATTGTATAATATTTCATCTTGTCATGGGGTTATTTTTTATTGTAAATAAAAAGTCATTTCTTTTTATCTCCCTCCTTACATGCTTGTAAATTTGAGGAATTAGTATAGGATCTCATGGAGAACACACATTGTTTTGGTGAGTGTTGTATGTGTATTTTTTGTATAAATGCGGCATTGTGGTGGAAGGATTTATTATAATGTATGCTTGGATCAGTGTATGTGATTAGTTAAGTTTAAGTTAGATCAGTAATGATCAGCCTACCTCATTTCCCTTTTTGGCCTTGTGCCACATTTGTATTTTTTTTTTATATATAATAAATATTCATTCCAAATAGGATTGGAATCAACAGGCATGGTCTAATCAGTCATTGTTTCAGTTGTTTCATGAAGCTATGAACCCCAGTTGTTGACAAGCTTGGGGCAGATGCGTGGTAGTTCTTTTTTCTGTTGTTTGGATGGTGTGTACATGACTGAATTTGGAGGGATCTTGTATACTGCCACTTTTGTCCTTTGCCTGCCTTGATATTTGGTCCAGATAATTAAATCCTTAGTTATCAGTTCACAGCCAGGCAACATTCTGGTGATGGCAACAGTATGTTCAACATGAAGAAACCCTTGCCCTTTATTATTCTGTGGGGTTTAACTTCCAGGGACGTTAATGCTTTAACAGCAGTGTCTTTCAAGGAGTGACAAATCTTGCATGAACACTTGTCCACCACAAAGAACGACACAATTCTTGTTTCAACTTTCTGCAATTCTTTGGGGTCCACCAGAAGTCCATCCTTGTTAATCAGATGTCTGTAATCTCTGGCTCACTCCAAAAACTCTATAATGTTGATGATACATTTCAGCTGGGGGCTTCCAGCATAAGGGCAATTCCCCAGTTACTGCGCTGTCTTTACTACCACTTTCAGCTACCATATTTTTAGGTTATTTTGCTGCTTTTGGTTTCTATATCCATGTCTTTATTTTGGCTGTTTCCAGCCACTGTACTTTCTTGTTGATTTTGGCCATTCTTAGCTACCATACTATCTCAGGGCTCATCTTTTGAGGACAATCCAAAATGATTTTTCCAAGCATACCAACTTTTGTCAGCCATGTTTGAAATGTTCTTTTTCCTTTTTTTTTATCTAGCTAGCACAAAAAATAGTTTTCTATAAACAAAAAAGGTTCATCCTAGAGCAAAAACTTTTGACTAAAAGAAACAAAAATACACTGAATAAGTTTAAAAAGAAATATTTAAACAAAACATGGTAGTCTGGGTTAACTAAGTGTTATATAGCTCTCCCAGTCCTAGACCCACATTGACTATTGGCTAATATCTGCCTAGTATCATTCATATGCAAATTTTCAGTGCCACCTACTGTAAGTAGACTGTCCTCTCTCAACAGCCAATTTGTGGAAGAACTTATGCACTACACACAACCAACTCTGAGTCTCTTATCGGGTTGACTCATTGTTGTCACCATGCGGGCAAGGTACTTTATTCTCATTGTTGTCTCCACTGTGGCAGAAGGCATGTTTAACATCCTGGAATCTACTTCCAATGAACACCCCCCCACACTGCCCACACCCCATCACTCATGGATGTGTCATCAGCGTCTCTTGTGGCAGAGCATTGGTCTCATGCTGGTCAGAGGTCTTTAACATGATGTGGCATGCCAATTGTGGATTGATAATCCCGGTGACCTTCCCAGTTGTAAATTTGTAGGTACATTGGTTCTGGAGTGGTCTCACAATCAAAGTCAGGTAATGACTGCGGCCATAATGTGTAACATCCAGAACTTGCATCCACCCACACTGTTCACACACCAGCCTCCTCTTGTAGGGGCTTCTTGATGAACTCTCGCCACCATCTCATGGATCGGGCACTTCAGGGAGACATCACAAATTTCATCATCCCACCCTTTGGGTACTGCAGTGGCTCATCGCTTCAAGAATCTCACTGCTAACCTAAGCCAACCACATACTAGAATGTGGTCTACATGCTTTCAACAGAGAATGTATTATGACTCATGGTAACAGTTGGATTCTCCAGGAACATAATTTCCTTCAAGGCATGGTGTGCTCACCCCAGACTGGCAAATGCTCCATCTGTAAGTCTCAAAGGGATCACATGCTCCAGAGACTTCTCTCCACATAGCCTGCAAACGAGTTCCAGCTACTTCATCCATTCAACCACTGGAGGACTGGACTCCGATCCATCATCTCTGGAATTAATTTAAATCAAATTTGGTGCCTGTGTGACACTGGTCCCTCAGGGAGTTAATAGAAAAAAAGAGAGATAAAGAAAGGAAAAAGAAAGAAACTACTAAATGGATGTGAATTTTGAAATTCACAGGAAAGTGGAAATGAAATCATGAACCGTTTCAAGAAGAAACGAATCCAAATTTAACTAGACAGAATTCTGTAAGATTGAGCAAGACTACCAGTCATTCACAACTTCCCACTGATAACAAAGAGACAATGTATCATCGAAGATGCCAATCCTGGAGAATAAAATGTTGATAAAGAAACAGGTGGTCACTGAAATAGCATCTAAATTGTTCTGGACAAAGAGCCAGGAAAAACATTTGGTTTGAATCTGCCACCCAGAAGAAAAATATCCCTACAAAAAGAGAGATTAGTGTCTAAGATTGAGGACAGGTCCATTCATTTTATTTTCTGTGACATTCATCAAAATTTTTATGGACAATATTATTTTGGATTCCTTTGGATACAAGTGATAAAGAAAAATTAATTACTAGCCCTGGAGTGACCATAGCCAACCAGCTGTGTGGCCTGGTCAATCAAGAAATCACCTTAAAACAACCAGTGTTAGACAAGCCAATAAAGAAAGATTAATGACTGGAAATCAGCCTATTCACCTACATATTCTAAAAGTTTAGATTTGTCACAAAGAAAGTATACCAGCCTTTGGAGTGAGCTGAGGTTAGATGCAGAGAAAATGAAAGAGATTAGCACCGCCTGATTCCTCCAACTACTCTCAAAAGGGGACTGGGCAACCCTTAAGTTTAGAAAATTACTTGAGTAAATGTATTTTGGAAATATGAGATTTTAGAAAAAGGTTGATGCTAAGGGTGGAAAATAACTGAACCCCTGATCCTGGTCAATCCAACACCTACCGGACACAGTTCATATAAGCTGGAGGTTTGGACAACTCAGAGTCCCCACATTACTTCTACTGGAATCCATATCATTTGCCAAGACCTCCTGGCAGACCTCAATACCAGAACTTAGAAATTTAAATTATTATTATCACAGGCTGTAAACTCCCAGTGTCATTTGATTATTACAGTGAGTGGGAAGGATTAAAACCGCTGTATATATAAACTATATTGTTGTTACATTTTTAACCCAAATTAATTCTTTACTCTAAAGAATTCATTTTTGTGTAACTCCTTGCTGTTGACCTGTTCTTTACTTCAATTTACTTCATCAGCAATCTTCTCACTCTCTAAGATCAAAAACACAACGTGGCAGAGAAGTAAAGGATTGTGAAGGTGACAAATGTCAGCTAGATTGAGTGGAACCATGCTCATTAGCACTATAGAAGTGATAAACCAGCAACACCTAACAAGTGAGGAGTCGGCTAGATGGTAACCACAGTGGTCTGAAGGAACCTGAATACCAATGCAAGGGACAGAGCTACACCTGCCATCATCCATCAGTTGCAGAAATAGCTTGTGTTCATCTTGTCTGGTTTTCTGCATGTTGAGAGTGGTCTTCCTGACTGAGAAAAACTGGTGTTATATAGCTCTCCCAGTCCCAGACCAATGCTGACTATTGGCTAATAGCTACCCAGTATCATTCATATGAAAATTGTCAGTGCCACCTACTGTAAGTAGATTGTCCTCCTCCTCAACAGCCAACTGTGAAAGAGGATGTAACTATTGATGCTTATTGCACTACATGCAACCAACTTTGAGTCATTTATCAGGTTGACCCAATTCTTTGTTACATGCCCTTATGACACAAGTTGGGTTTGCTGGTCCACTTTAATGTCATTGACTGGTGACTGCTACAAGGAATTGCTTTGTGACCATTTACCCCCATTCATGGACTTCAAGTATCCCAACAAAAATAGGTTATTCCAGCAGAGTAATGCACCTTATCATCAGGCTTGGTTTGAAGAACATTTTGGAAACTTCTGACAAATAGTGCAACCCTCATGTTTATCCAATATAAGCTTAATTGATTATTTAGGGGAGGTGGTGGAGAGATCTATTTGCATGTAAGATCCTGCAGTTACAAATATCCTATAAAATAAAAATATATATTTTAACAATTGACTATCTTCAGGAGGTCCAAACAATTAATGCAGAATGGTAATTGCATGTGGTGCTGATTAAAGGAAGCATTGAAAGATATGTCAAGGGAGGCTTCACAAAGTTTTTTTTTTTTTTTAGAACAATGTACCTGCTTACAGACCTGGCAAGAATTTGAATTTTGAATACATAAACCAGCCACATTTCTCGCCAGATCTTGCTTCATCTCTATTTCCTGTTTCCAAAACTTAAAATGACTTTGGAAAGAGGGAACCTTTTGAATGATTCTGAGGTGATAACTACAGCTGAGAAGTATTCCAGTAACCAAATAGATTTTTTAAGAAATACTTAAACAATGTGCTAAGTGTATTGAACTGCAGGGTGAATATGTGGATTAGCATGTTTCATTGCTCAAGGTCATTCCTTTCTTGGTTAGGCTGAGAGCCTTTCAAAACCTTTCTTGTTAGACATGGAAAATAAGTGTTTGAATATGTCACACTTCTCCATATTGTAAGGCCATAGAATATATATTTTTATAATTGCCAGTATTGATTATTTCTATCGTAATCCATTAAAAGAATTTTTCAAAACTAGTTTCATGTAATAAAACCATAGTATTACTTTGTTCTCATTTTTACCTATTCATGTGCACATTTTGATTTTGTTTTGTCTTGTTGCTTCAGACAAAAACTGAAGAGGAAGAAGCCAAATATAAAGAATTGGAAGATAAAAATAAACATTACATAGAAAGGATTGAAAGATATGAAAAAGAAATGGCGGATGTCAGAGTAAGTAAAGCAAATCTCTTCAATTGACATAAATTAAGAAGAATGATGGATAGGTGTATATAGTTTACAGATTATGAAAATAATTGGCAATAAGAAAAAGTGCAAAGTTAAATGCTTCTTGATTAAATTTGTTGAAGATATTACTTTCATATTTTACATTGAATTAATTTTGCAATTATTAGGCATTATGGTTCTTTCTACTGACTAGTGTACAATGTGAGTATAATATGAAAAGGCCACTTTATAAACATAGCAAGAGAAAAGGTGTGTAACTTTTTCTCTTTATTACTTTATCATACTGGGTTTGTTTTTAAGTATGTATATCTAAATAAAGGCTTAAATTATGCTAATGAAATAGAAAGCAATATTGAGATGCAAATTGATTATAAAGAAAACTTTGTTAATGTTACTATATTAATACCATTTTTATATGTTGGTTGTGCCATACTTTTTGTAAACTTGTATCTCCGAATCTTGACTGACTTCATTCCATTTTGATATGCTTTGTTCATTATTAACTGTTTTTTTTTTTTTTGTTTTTTTCTCTCAATTCAGATAAAGCTTGACAATTATGAATCTCAACTGAAGATTTCTGAGGAAACACAGACTGTATACCTTGACCAAATTGAAGAACTAACCCACAAACTTACCCAAGCTGAAAATAAAATTGCTTCTTATGAAGCTACCAAAGTAGAGGAAGGAGCTAAAGTAAGTGAAAATTGTGTATTCTTAAAAAAAAATAAAATAATCAAGTAGCAATCTCCATACTTTGGTTTCCATATAATTCAATCAACAGCAGTATTTGTTTTTTTTTTTGTGTGTTTTTTTTTACATCCAAAAAAGATTTCCTCAGTAGATTCTATTATTCTGATTAATGTATCTTTTTCATCAGCATTCAATCATTGGAGAGACTGGTCATTTTATTTTTAAATTTTATATAAATGTTCAAGAGGAGACATGATTCACATAAAACAAGAAATGCATAAACAAGAAATAAATGGTAGCAATATTAGATAAAAGTTAAGAAATTTTTGTTCAACTTTTATCTTGAAATAATAGTCTTTTAAAATTTTTCTTCATAATATTTTTACATTAAAATGTCTTTCAGTAGTACATGCTATTTCATTTAGATTATACACTAAAACTTTGTTTAAAACAAGAACCTTTTCATTTAATCATATCAATAAATGTAGCAACGTATCAAACTTATAAAATTAATTGAAAGCTGTTTTATAGTTTTCCATAATTCAAATCATTCAATTGTTATAAAATAACTATATAATTTTCATATGCGACAAAATCTTTAAAAAATCAATTGAGATAGAATTAACGTACTATATTTAAAGGAATCAATTTTTTTATTTTTACTTAACACTAAGTTTACTTTCAATGAGAATTGGAATTTTAAGTTCTTACAATTGTTAATTATTTAATAAGAATTTATGGAGAAATGAATTGTTTTTTTATTATTTTTAAAAAGTATCTTGCAACACTTGAGATTATATTTCTTGAAATGTACTTGATCTAATAAACTTATTTTGGTATTAGTATTGACAGAATTCTCATTTAATTATTGGTAGTTTTGAAAACTAAAAAAATTGTAAAACTAATATCAGGATTTGCAAAATACCATGCTCTGGACTTCCATTATTTGTATGTAAACAAAATAGAAATGGTAAAGAGAGCAACTCTACAGTTGGAAAACAGCTTTCTCTGGAACAATATAAAGAGCCTGGTTTTGTCAGTCAACTTTGTTTTTAATGCCTTTCAGAATCTTGAATCCCCTAAGAATCTTCCACTGGTAAGTTTTGTATAGCTTGTCTGTTTGAATAAATGTTTTTTTTCTCTCTCTCATGCTCGTTATAATGATATTCTCACTGTTTTCTGACGGGAAGAATTATCCTGAAACTTCAAAACCTACTTTATTACTTGATTCTCCTCTTCTATCATCTTTCACAATTTTTTTTCCATTGCCATAGAAACCATGCATGCATTTTGTGATTTGTATGTAGTTCATCATTTGTCAATTAAAATTATACTTCTCTGTTTGATGGCTCTGATAGATTCACAACCTGTATAATCTAGTCATTGTTTCACACTGGTAAAATGAGATTCTTGGAGATGATTTAGAGAATCGCAGTTTGAAGTTTAGTCTAAATTACTTTTTTCACATTGTTTTATTTCTGGCACAATTCAATTCAAGCAGTATATCTTTTGAATTCTTTTCTTTTAAAAAAAAAATTTTCCAAATTATCTTACCTATTTTGAATTATTGAATTAAAGAAATTTGTCTCAATTAACATGCTTATCTTGGTCTTTTTTTCAACAGATATTTAATTTTCTGTTAATACTGTATGGATTTACAGTTGTTTGCAACCTGTTACTTACTTTGCTTCAACTTTACTAAAGAATATCTCAATGGAAATTGAATAAAAGAAATTAGGGAAGATCAGGATGTTAATTGAGATAAAAATGTTTTTTTTGCATTTGAACAGTTTTTTTTCCTTTATTTTTTTATAACTTGGTTTTATAGTAATATAATTTCTGCCTCAATATAGAGGAAAAGCTTTGTACTTGTATTAGTTTGGTTAACATAAATGAAAAACAAGAGTAAATTCCAGCATTGAGCAACAAGTACTTTTCTCTTTTTGCAATCATAGTTGTAAAATGTATGCCATTCATGCTATATAAGCGTCTACAATGATTTGCATGTGTTTAATTCGGATCATTAAGGTTGTACAACACTGAGATGGCTTTGAACCCTTATCGTTGTTATATGATTAATGAACCCATTGATCTCAAATTTATATAAAATTTGAATTTGTAAAAAAAAAAAAAAACTTGAAATTTGGTTAATATTGCCTTTTCATTGAGAAGAATTTATAGTAAAAAAGGAGAATGAGAGTCCAAGTAAAAAAAAAAAAAAATCTTTAAGGTTTTTTAGTCATATTGATCAAGAGACCTGTTAATTTTTTAAGATTACTATTATTAATTTCTTCTTGCTATTTTAATTTTTATAAACCAGTATCAGATGTTATTTATTCAACAATGCTGCATATTCATAGGCCAAAATTGCAATTAAACAATATTTTTGTTTGCATTTTAAAATTGCCAACCAAAAAAAAAATTACTGTACTTTTTACTTTTGAACAAAGTAAACAGGATTTATGTTAACATTAGTTCATATACTAGACAAATTGTTCACATTTAACTACTGTATATACACATACATAAGCCAACTTCATGTATAGTGAAACTCTTGAATTTTTTGCATAAATTTTAACCTCTCCAGAAAAAAAACTTACTTGTGTATAGTGCAACTGGTTACCAAAAATATATGATTTTTAACTAACCTTTTCAAAAGAATTACTGGTATATAACGATTATAAAAAAAAAAACAAATCATAAAAACTTGTACTATACTTGAATATATACAGTAAGCATGTTTGTACAATATGGATATAGTGTTCAGTCTTTACACTCATTATTAATGCTAAAAACTTGTGAATCATTTTTAAATGTTAATTGTTGGAATAGATGTAAATTAGCGAATTTGAAATATTTTTTTTATAAAAACAAGAATTCTGAAGATTTTTAGGCTAGGATGATTCATAAGAGTAACACTATCCAAGAAAGAAAAGCAGTTGGGTCCTAAAAATGATTGTCACATATTCAGTCGAAACAAAGTACCAATGTACTAAAAAACAAAAGTAGCAAATATTTATATATTTATATATAGTTATATAGATTAAAAATGATTACTGATACATTATAAATTAATCGGGATAATCAATTTTTTTTTTATTTGCCCCTTCTAAATTTTATATGTACTTGTTTGATAGTCAATTTTCTGGGACTAGCTGCTGTTGTGCATCCCAAGTAAAACACTAATATATATATATATATATATATATATATATATATATATATATATGTGTGTGTCTATATAGCGAGAGTGTGTGTCTGTATAAATGCATTTGTGTTCACTTTTAATAGAGTGTTTAGTATGTGTGTGAGTTTGTATTCTAAACTGCTTTTGCTATCTAATATGAATAACATGAAATGACTAATTCTTTGTCATGAATTTATATAGATGAGTGTGTAAAACTTATTTTCATGTATGTCAGGACTGTCAATCAGAATATTTATAAAATTTAATTTCCCAATGTGTACTTGGTTAGAATGGCTTGCCAACCAGGAGTTGGATTAGATTTGAATTCTCCAAAATGTCAATGTTTTATTTCAAAGTTAAAAATATTGTATTCTTAGCTACAGTAGTCATGAATTCATATTAATGACTCTTGATTTATTTTCCCTTTGTGTACAAGTATCTCTTAGTTTCCACTTTTTAAAAGTTTGCTTTATTAAAGACATTTGTGTAGGGTTTCCTTTCTATCCCAAATGGTATAAAGCAAAGAAAAATTTGTATGAAAGTAAATATAGCAACCTTGGCTGGAAATTGAACTCAAAATGCCAATCCCACTTTTTGCACTTATAACTACTATGCTATACACACATCCTTCCTTGCCTATGTACCCTTTTAAATTTTTTTTTTAAAACAGTTATTGCAGCACTGTCAGTTGTAGCAAAAATCTTGTGTGTGGTTAATTTTGAGGTCAGGAAATGCTCAATATTACAAGTTATAGTACTTAAGTTTATTAAAGTATCTTATATTTTATAAATACATCTTTCAAAATATTTGTTAGGATATTGTGCAGGCAGTAATCACTTAGGGTGTAAATTGAATTGTGATAGTAATTTGTAAAAACCAAAATAAAAATTTCTTGTATATCATGGGGAAAACATTGAGGTCTTATGCTCATAAAATGAAGCTTTTAGAAATTTTATAAAATCTATTTCAAAATGTTTTTATTCAAATTTGATACAGTAATATTTATTAAATGTAAAATCTTTTAAGGGAAAAAAAAGGTCCATCATTGTTAAAAGTATTAAAATATTACTTTTTAAGACCTTTTGAACATGGATTGCATTCTCATATAAAAATGCAATATTTATAAGCCAAAATATTGTGTATTTTTTCTACTATGGAAGATAATGTTTGATTTATAACTGAATTTTGGTCTGGGTCTGCTGCATTAAAGTTATGAAATGTGAGATATTTGGCTTTTTGTGTATACTTGTAACTAATTATATTTAAGAACAAGGAAAAGCAATTGCTTGTTGTGTGTGTTATGGAGATTTTTCTTTAAAATTCTGTGTTGTAATAATTATCCACTACTAACATTTGAGGTTGAATGTGAAAATAAAGTAAATATATATTTATATAAAGCAAAAAAGAAACTGGCAAATACTGTGAGAAGCTTGCAATTTGTGATTGAAGTGAATCAAAACTGTTTTTCTTGCTAAATGTTTACTTTTTGAACAATTGGAGATATTGTGAACTTAGAATATCATAATTGAGCATATAGTCCAAATAGGTTATTCAAACTACTGTGAAAATTCCATGTAAGGATTTTTTTTAAATTTTGTAAATATATTCTATAATTAAGCTTTGATTAGGAAATAGAGAAGGGAGAAAATACAAAGTGATTATCTGGGTTTCAAAGAAGTTAACTTTGGTAAAATAATTTATTGGATTTCACATAATGATTAGTTTATGTAGTGTCTTAAGTTTTCATCTGTACTTTTGGTAATTTGATAGAATTTGTTTTCTAATAATAAATAGAAAAAAAATCCTGTAAAAACACTTTAATCAAAATGATATTGATTTTGTGTAACATGTATTTTTTATTGATTTCTTTAAATGTTTATTATTGATTATTAAAATATTGTTTAAAATCTCACTGGTGGTTAATTGAATTTGCAATTTCTATATACAGTAAATATATTAACAAATTCTCATAATCTGATTTTAATTCTTAAACTAATAGATTCTTAGAATCTCTCATGTGCTGATAATTGTAGAGCTCATCTTGGGTTTAAGTGATTTTATAATTTGTTGAATTGAAACTATTTACTCATAAAATTTAGAGATCTAAATTATAGACTCTAGATGACTTAGGGTGCCATAATTCTTTTTTTTTTTTTTTTTTTTTTTTTTACTTCAAACAAATAGTTACCTGGGTTCAATATTTTTCAAAAATAATTTTCATTCTTTGATTCCTACAAATTCATTTTGGCTTTTGCTCCTGTACACACAGACATGCACACATACATACACACACTGATTGAAAATCAAAATATAATATTGTCTCCCAAACTTTACATCTTTTATTTCCCCTCCCCCTGAGGTATTTCTTCTCTTGTATTTGGACAACCAGGCAATTATTCCAAGTATTCTGTATAATTACTCTATTTTTTAATGTCTTTCAGACCAGTCAAGTCAGTGTGGAACTTGCTGAAAAGACAGCAAAAGTTGCTCAACTAGAAGAAACTCTATACCAACAGCAAAAGGAAATGAAACAAGTGGAAGAGAGGTTATCTGATGTGGTAAGTGGACCATTTCTTCTAGTTTAGAGATCCAGTTCTTAAAATTTTATTTTTATATCTTCCATGGTATCCATGGTAACTATTATGCCTGCCTTTTGCTCAGTTGTTCACGCATCTGCCTCATCATCTGTTTGCTTCATTTTTTCATTGCATTTGACAGCGCATGATGAGTTTGTTTTTCTCCATTACTCCATTACTTCTTTGTTCCTTTTCTCCTCTTTCAACAACAGGTTTCTTTAGATTTCAGTGTGACTACAACTAAACTATACTTACACACTTTCTTTTTTAATTTGGGCAAATATTTTACTCTCGTGCGTATGGCTGCTTGCCATATCCTATGGCTTATATGATATTTTTCAGACACAATATTTCCAAAAATCATGCATGCTATAAAAGGAAGTATCTTATCAAGTCTAGTATCTACTTAATATTGTATGTGAAACTGAAAAATAACTTAGCTTATGCTTTACTTAATTTAACTTTTGATTGATATCAAAATTGTTAATTCAAACTAAAATACTTTTTGTTTTAGCAAATAACAAAAATTTGTTTGGATTTAAAACTGTCATCAAAGTTCTACAATGCAAAGAGGAAATAGCTTCCTTGGTAATCTTAATGTCAGTAACATTTCCATTAACTATGAAAAATAAAGTAATTTAATAAGTAACTAAAGTTTTTCCTTAGTATTGAATTGTAATGTTTTGTACTTGAAAATATAGTTGTTATATCTGAGGATAGAAATAAATTAATAGGTAAAATTTATGCTGCATATTATTTTTTTGGAAATGGTTAGGTTTTCATTGAAGTAAATACACCATGGTGACATTTTTTTTTTCATACAAGTCATGGAATATGGTACAGCTTTTCTAGAAAATTTCATGCATGAATTTAGTCATACATTACACAATACATTTTCATATTTACAGGACTTTAATGTTTTTGTTCTCCATACTGAGCTGATATTATACTTCACTAGATTTTACAAAATTTTTTAAATACAGTGTTAAAAATTCACTTCAATTCTGCATATTTTATAATACATTTGTTCACATCTGAGCCTTTACACTTTGGGTAAACATTTTACATAAAGTTTGTGAACATTTTTGAGCAAGTGTAATACATTTGCTCATCTATAAAAACAAAAAAAAGAAGAAAAAAAAACATTTTGGCTACCTATACATATCAAGTGAACATTTCACTTTGGTTATATAAAAAAGAATGCAATTCATGAAATTTTTTTCCTAGTCAAACAAAATGCTTGTTAATATAATGCATTTATCCTCTTTTATTACATTCTTAATTTAGTTTTTTTTTTTAAATACTTACTATACTCCCCTTTTTCTGTTCTTAATCTTTCATATTTCATCATGAATCAATAAAAATTCCTGTGAGATTAGTTGTAATGATCTCTTCCCATTCTGTTTTATGATGAGCTTCTTATTTTCATATCATTTAATTTACTTTATTTAATATTCTACATGCAAACCAAATACTAAATTCTGATACTTTGTATATCACTGTATTTGACCTTTCTTTAGAACAAATTTATAATTCTGAACCAATTCTTTTAAACTAAATACAAAGAATAATTATCAAATAAATTGTTCATTTTAATAATAGGCTTCAGTTTCAGGTAGTTTCTTTTGTCAAAAGCAAAAAAAATAGTCGGGTCAGTTAAGGTCATTTCACAATGCCAATTCAATACTTTTTTTGTAATGATGTATAAACTATACTGTCCTACAAGTCAGTTTATAACTTTCATTCATAAAAGATCATTCAATACCTTAATATTCTTAGTATTTGCATTTGTTTAATTATATTCAAGAATGTTATAAAAATAATATTTAACTATTGAGTTGCTAAAAAGTTAACTCTAATTATTATAGTTCTTTATACATTAAGCATTTAATGTTGATTTACTGTGGTTTTGGATTTTTCAGATATTGAACATATTCTATCAGCATAATCATTTCTTAAACTCTTGCATAAAATATTTTTTGTGTTGATTTTTAAGTGGCTTTTATTTTTAACTCTGAATTTTAACAACTACAAATTAATGACATTTAAATAAAATAATTAAATCTAGCACACTAAAAAAAATGTAGTAATTGCTTAAAATAATGTTTTAATTCAAAATATCCAAATTAGATTTCAGTAACTAAACCAAGGGTTTATGTTTGGGATTTTTTGTATAAAAGAATTTCTTTGATAATATTCTATTCAGAGCCACTTTGATATTTCAAGCAATCTTCTTCCTAAAGAAAGTGTTAAACCTATTTCTATTGTAGGATTGAAATAATAGTTATGATTTATAGATATAATTATCAAATTTTGTATCAAAAGACTTTTTTAAAAATTCTATAGTTTCAATCTGCAAACTTGAATGATAGCAAAAGAATCAATATTTTTGTTGAAGAGTCATGTCATACACTACCAATAAAACTAGTGATGATGGGCATTCTTTATGAATTCATTGCTCACTATTTACTGTTTTGATGGTCTTGTGGAAGTTTTGAAAGTTATATATAAATTACATTAATATTTTGATATAAATATTTTAGAAATACATGAACATTCCAATCAAACGAAGAGCTGAGGTTTTCAGCTGATATAAATTTCAATTGCAAATCTGTTTCCAGTAGAAATATCATTCAGAATATATTATTGAAATATCTTGAACAGAACAGGCTCAGTCAGGATGTTAGCATATTTGGGCTGCTATTTAATATTGGTATATTGAACACTGACAATACATCAACAAATTCTGGCCTAATAAAGTATTAGTCTTTTAACAGTGTAAGAGATTACTTATCAATTTTATAATAAAAATATTATTTTAGTCCATAGTAAAACTTGCTTTATTTTTTGTATTGATCTGGTGTTATAAATGTCCAGCCAGACAGTTTGATATCAGTCTGTAGTCTGTATAAGTCAGATATGTTCAGTTCCTCTTTTTTAATATGCCTTCACAATTCCTTGGCTCTCCATAGCATGTTTATCTCATTTTTCCTCCTTGAACACTATATAACAGTAATCTAGAAATTATTCCAGCAAGAATTTTATCTAATATAGTGAATCCTCTCTCCACTTTTTCTTTAGTCACAGATCTGTGTCCCTATCCTGTACTTTTGAAGAACTCATGTAAGCTATGAGTTTGCACATTACCCCATATATACAATTTAGCTTATAATACTGTAAATTGCATATTTATTTTGTATAGGTCATCAAAAATATGATGGTTTATGTAAAATCAATGAAAAGAAAAAAAATGTTTATATATTTTATTAACAGACTCTTAAAGTCCAAGTGGTAAACTTTATAACAACATTTGAATAGCAGGTTAAGAAACCTTGAGCAAGTAGCTTTCTTAGAATGATGATGATGATAATTCTCCCTCCTTCCATTCTTCCTTCTGTTCTTTCTCTTCTATCATTATTTCTGTGTCTGCATGACTTCCAACCTTCCTATGTATAGTGCATGGAGAGGACTACACATTCCTGACTGTAGACTTTTCTTGTTTAGCAATCTGGCTTGCTGGACCTTCAACATCTGTTCGAAGCTGATGAGTCGTCGAACGAATTATAACATTACTAACCATTGGATAGTAGATGAGGAGAGGTAAGGGACAGACCAATGGAAAATCTTGTTGGAATTTTATTTTATTTTTTATTTTCTTCTTGCTTTTCATTCCTTGGCCTTTTCCCAATAAAGCTTGTGCTGCTGGCTATACTCACTAAAATAATAGATTAAAATCTGTTGGTTAACAATACAACAAAAATATCTAATTTTTTTAAAATTATATCAAATTTATTCTAATATTTTAAAATTTTCATTTTTAGTTGTTAACTGAAAAAAAATGAAAGATTTCATAAATCTAAAAGTAAAGCTCATAACGTGATTATGACTTTAGATTGTCTAAAATTGTAACTAAAATGATTTAGTGTAAGTAGAAGTTCTGTTGTAACCTAAGATTAAACAGTTAACTGATTCCTGAAAACAGTCATGGAAAAACAGTTTTTCTCCATCTTCTGATGGTCACTTAAGATTGAAGAAAGAATTTACTTATCCTCCAAATTTAATATTTTTCCACAAATTCAATTAAGACTTTACATAGAGGATTTTGTTATAACTTCACTTAGTTTATGTATTTCATATTTTTTCTTTCAATGTTTTTGCTGTAAATGTTAACTAAAAGGACGAGTATTTTTTAATCTATTTGGAAAAAGGATATAGAATGAGGTCAGTGCCTGATTCTTCAAATTTGTTTGATCTGGCTTTGTGCTATATCAACTTAGAAAAATTTCAGTTCATCTAATCTATAATGGTCTTAATATCTTTTTTCAAATAAATTATCAGTTACTGTAGATTAAAACTGTTTACTGTTAATGTTATTTCTTGTTGAAGTCTAAATTGATTTTCTAAGGGAAAGCTGCAGCAAAACCTTCTTGTACTTAGTTTTCTCTCAAAAATGGCATGGCATATTGTGGGTTAAAGAGTTGATTTGTTCTGATTTCTGTTATTAGAAGAGGGATTTATTTTTTGAATGGTAAGCATGTCTATTGGTTCTATCTCATTCTTTCATCTCTCGTCAATGGCTTTTACTTAGTAACTGCAAACAAACACAAGTACTGTCACATAATCTTTTTAGAATGCTGCAGTTTAAAGTTTTATTATATATTTTATTGTACAGAGCATTTGCTCAACAATTTGATAATTTTTGTTAAGCTTTTGAATTTTCTCAATTTTTTCTTAATACTGTTTGACTAATATGTAGCACTGTCAATATAAAGAACTTCATTACAGTTAATTAGAAAACATTAACTGTGTTGTTAATATAAACAAATAGTAAATGAAGATGATGGTAAAAATAAATTCTAGTTATGTGATAGCCTGTTTTACAAATATTTGACCAGGCTGAGTCATTTTCTGGAAGAAGTGTTTTCTGACTCTAGTTTATACTATTTCAGTAATTTTTTTATGTATATGGAATGACTTTTTAATGAGATTTTGAAAAGACAGATTAAATGTTCTTATTGAAGATTGCTGGTTGAAGTTTTCCTAAAGATTTAGTTGAAACAAACTGGTGAATTTATGTCCCATGATTATAAAACAAGTCTTTATTTGCTCTTGTAAGCATTTATTCACTGAAAGTTTAGTTATAGAAGAATAAAATGATTTACATCAAGTTTCTTAATATTTTTCTGGTTTTATTGTTTATGATCTTTTTTGGTTTTTAAATAAAAATGACTATTGTTATTTTTAAGTATTTTCACATTTATTCTGAGTTCTTATGTTCAAACTTTCAGTTTCAATAGTAATTATCTTTTTTTTTTTTTTTTTTTTTTTGGAGATGTTAAATGATTGTTTCAAGAATATTCATATGAAGTAGGAATTGCTACAAATTCTTACTTTACCTTCAAAGCCAGCAAATTAATTTAAATTCTTTATTTTAGTAAAAGAAGACTTGCAAGTTGATTATTTATATAATCTGTTATGAATGTCATGTACATCATCACAAACCGATAGACAAAGTGAAAATAACTACTTTTAGAAATCACTTGCCTTCACTCTTCCATGCCATCAGTAACAAATCCTTGAAACTATTTGGCTGCATTAAAAGATCTAGTGTAGAGCTTGATGAAATGTCTCTTTAGGACTTTGGTGCCTGGGAAAGAAGTAGAGAAAAGCCAAAACAGAGATGGAGGATACCATAATTCTAGGGTCACTAACTAATGAGTGGCAGACAATAAGATTGCTCAAGAAAATGGCAGGAAATCAGTTATGTTAGTTTGAAATCTGATACAGGTGGAAACCTCAACTAATGATGAATAAATGATAGCAATATATAAATATTGCTGCTATGATTCACTAGTAGAGCTTTTAATTCACAAAATTTCTAATTTTATATCCCATTTAAGTTTAATTACTGTTACTTATATATATATATATATATATATATATATATATATATATATATATATATGGTTTCATAAAAGCAGGTATACATAATAGCAGATAGTCTATAAACATTTCGAAGAAACATTAAACATTATTGAAGAGTTATTTGTTCAAGACACATTGTATAATCATCTGAGAATTTGGAATCTTTTTAACAATTTACCATTGGAAAATTCATATCTAACTGATAGCTTAATTATTTCTGTATTATATGCATGTAGAACTGTTGATTATAGGTGGATTTTTATTGCTTGGGGAGAAGATAGTAACTAGAAAAATGTATTGTATCTTGATAATTACTATTTCCAATAAATAATTTTAGTGTAAATATAGCAGCAGAAATAGTCTTTTAGGCTTTCAAAAACTTATCTTGTTCCTGATACATGCTACAAATTTACTACCATTTATTTATTACTAATCTTGCTGACATTACTACTTGTATAATCTCTATTATAACTGTTATAATGACAATACTTGTGCATTTTGTCTGCTGCTTTTCATATAGGTGGTACCTTTTATTTTTATTTATTTTTGTTATTGTTGTTCTATCTGCACTCACTGATAATGTACATTTAATATGGCTTGTATTTCACCTTTGCACCTGTAAGGCATGCTATTAATTTAAGGTAATAGCTAAGTATTTTATAACTAATTGCAGTCAAATAACAGGGCAGCATTTATCAAAGTATTGTTAATGTGATTTTAATCCATACATTTTCTGTTTCACTTTTTTCTTATTACATATAATTAAATAGAATAAAAATTTGCTACAAGTGTTTAAAATGAAATAAAACTGACAGTAGCTGATGCTTTTAATTTTCAAAACCCATAAAATTCAGAAAGAAATATAAAACTATCACTAAAATATGATGCTCCATTTTAATAAATTACAACAACAGGGGGTGTGCTTCTTTAAATCGGCCATTTTACTCAAAATTTAATGTTAATAGTATTTGAAAAAATTTATGCGACATATAATGATTATATACTGCTAGCATTAAGTTTTTTATGGAAATTATCTATATAATATTTATTAACCTACACATGTTTAAGTATTTGATTTTAAAAAATCTATTCAAATTTAGAATAAAATATTTAATTAAACTGTATGCATATCGTGATAAAAAAAATAAACATTGTTTTATAAATTGGTTTGCATTTACAGAATTTATATTATTTAGGAATTTGTGCTTGTGTGCACACTTTTTCCTGTTATTATTTAAATAACTTAGTTTGTATTTAACATTTCCAAAATATTAATATATTGCTTAATTTGATGTTTGCCATGATTGAGATTTTACATTAGATTGCTTTTCATTTTCTTTTCATTTTTAGTTTGGTCATTTTCATGCAATTTAATTTGACATTAAGTTCTACCTTGTCATTTAATTCTAAATTTTAGTGTGCGATTAGAACCAATATTGTTATTTTCAGATTCTGTCATAAATTAAAAATTATTATAAAATCAAATAAACCCTTATGAGCTAATGTAATAGTTGCAGCTCTTGTAACATTGTTGTAATATTTTATGAAAATATAGATATGCAGATATTCTATTATAAGAAAGCAACCTTGAATTTCTTGTATGTGTTAACATTTTCTCACATTAAAATCAACCACTTGATGGCATTATGTATATCTGTGGGTTCTATGAGAACTTCTAATGTTTTCATTGGAATGATTGAATATGTTGCAGTGACTTTAATACTGTTTGATCCTTTAGTAAAACTAAGATAATAAACACAACTAAGTCTTAAATTTCTTCTTTTTAAGAATTATCACTGAAAATTTAGTAATTCTAAATAATCACTTTTTTCCTAACTGATTCATGTTGCATTTCAAAGAACTTATATTTGAACAAAATATACAGAGATTTGTAAATAATATAAATTTAGATATTTTTCATGTTTGGAAACTTAAAGTATGATTATATAATGTGGTGTAACCATGTGTTTCTTGGTGAATGTCTTGTGGATATGCTTGTCTTCCTTGACCAGCTGTGCCTCAACAAAGTGGTGATTGTAGTATTAATAGTAAACTAGTTTCTATAGTTACACATTTCATAACACTGTGTAGTTATTCATGGAATTTTCATGCATGACTCTATTCAAACATCCAGTTTAAATTCAATCTTATGAATATTCATTAAAAGAGGTCCATTTGATTTGTTTTGCTTGGAATTAATGAATATATCGTTACATTATTATTAATTAGGTGGACTCTGTTATTGAATATCTATATCCTCTACTTTTATATACATTTCCAGAATGATGTAACATTAGTTCTTTGTAATTAATGCAGGAAATCTTGTATCTCAGGAATTTGTTTAGAATGTCAACTTTGTAACTTTATTACAGCTTGACTTTTATATTCTCAACTCTTTTTTCAGTACTACATCCTCATCTCTTATCCAGTGATATTTTGACATCCTGACTTATATTCTGAAATTTACATATGAATTATACTAAGACACTTGAGTAATGTCTCCCTATTTTTTGTCATGACATAGAAATAAAAAAGGAAGAAAATATTGGGAATTTGAAAATGTTTATATTAAAAAGTAATGTTTGTAATATGACCCACAATAATGGAAAACTTCCAGAATCTGTTTTAAAACATTCCATGCTTCCCAATTGATAAAATTCTGGTAATTTAATCTTTCATGAAGAAAAATTCAATATCAATAAAATCTCAAAAGATCTGCTATAATGTTGATGATGCTCAGAATATTGCAATTAACAGATGAGGATGTGAATTAAATTAACTGAGTTTCAATGATACTATCATAAACAGAATAATTTATTTTGATGATTAAAACAAATACATTGAACAATTCTACACAGTGTTATTAAAATTGCACGTTCTATATGTAGTTACTGTGTGTTTGTTTTTTTATCCTCTAGAGATCTTAAAACCATATCATATGGATGCAGCATGTACCTTTTTTTTATTATGAAAAAAAAAAGCAACCTCATAAATGTCACTTTATGAGACTGGAATATAAGAAAAAGAAGTTAAATATTGTAATGTTGAGGCAGAAGCATTTTTATAGGATATTGATGTATATTTAGAGATATTGAAAGCAGTTTCTAAGAGCATTGCAACATTTATCTGAATGATTTTCTTTTTTAAATTATAATTTTCTGTACACCATCATATATTGAAGAATTCTTCTCTTCATTCAAACTTGTCACTTTAAATCATTACACATTCTTCACTGATATTTCCTCCACAAAAGATAAAACTAATCATACCTCTTCTCATTTGTCATTATTTTTTAAATTTGGATATTCACAGAAGCTTTTGTGTTAATCAAATTATGGGACTACTACCTAAACAGATGTAAATCTGACTTCTTTTTCAGAAAAGTTTTAACAAAAAATAGGTATTTTAACACATGCTACCAAAATTCTATGGTTGATATTGTCAAATTAATGTGGTGCTTTGCCTTTTCTTTAAAAGGTATTTGGCTGTTAAAACTTGTATCAATAAAAAATTTATTTCAAACTTTTTAAAAACATGTTTAAATCAATTTGAATTCATTCAGAACTTTGGTAATGTTTAATTCTAAGCTTAATTGTAGTTAGCGGAAGGTACACAAGTCGATACCTGATCAGTATCAGCAGTGTCACCATGGAGAAGAGTATATGATGTTGAAAGACCCAAAACCCCTAATGAACCTCGGCTAGAAAAATCACTGATGATGTCTACCAAAGCATCCAATAGATGTATTTTACGAAATGTTGATGAAATTGGCATTCTGTCATCTTTATAATAGAATATTCCATAAAATGGATAAATAAAACACAAAAGTAACAGTTAGATTATAATCATAATTGCAACTGTCCTGTATTACTTTATCATTTTATTAAAACATGTTATGTATTGTTTGTGGTTTCATTATAGATAAAGAGTGAAATATTAAATTTTCTATTATAATAAGCATGTGAACTTAAAAGATGTGAATATATAAGCGTGAAATTTTGAAGCAGAAAATTTTTTAATGTTACAAACTCGCTTATATTATGAATAATTAAGGACTTTGACCATCATGACTTCAGACTTTATAAATGAGTAATATCATGATGCCCTGCATTTTACAGTTTTATTTTCATTTATATACATCAAGAGAACATTGAGCTAATTTATTTCTGCTTTCAGCATTATCCAGAATGTGGTCAGCGTTTGGAGGGACTCTCTCTGGTTACACAATTACTGTTGCTTCTATTCATTAATGCAACATTAAGTTGCTAGGCAGTTTTATGAGAAATGAATAATAGCTATAAATCATTGCAAAATATGTATACTGTAGAAAAAGATCACAATAAAAAAAAATAAAAAAATTAACAAATGTCACAAGAACAACAGATGAAAGTTTTTTGCATGGGCAGAGGGTGACAAATATTAGATGGAAAGGATTGAGTTTTGCTTTGCTGCCTCTGAATTCTATAGAGGATGTTATGAGGTCTATCTAGAAAGTATCAAACCATTTTCAATATTTGAAGAATGAGTTATGTGACTTTGTAACTTGCCAACCAATTAGAGAGGACCTTACTGTGCATGCTTGAACACTCTCACATGAGGTTACTCATTCAGCAGTGAAACACACTTGTGAATTGTGTTACTGTTGCATGCTCAGCAAATATGCATTGAGTGTATCTTGAAATTTGGCTCTTTGAAAACTTTGAATTATTAAGGCTCTGGAGCTGATTCAATAAACCATGGTAAGATGAAAAAAAGAAATTCCTGCTAATGAACTTGGCTGGGAATCTGTTGAAAATAATCCGCAATTTGGAATGCATTCAATAAGCAGAACACATGAAAATGTTGAATACATACAGGTTGCAATAAAATGAACTTGGTGATTGATAGTCTGCTGTTGATAGACTGTTGTGGAGGAGATTCAACATGACTTCTGCATTCGAACACCCCCCTCCCCACATGATTACAAAAGTCAAGGGAATGATGATAATTGATAGTACAAGAATCTGAATATCTTGGCTATGCTCTCTTTACTATATATACTGCCACAAAAAATGCAATACCTAAGGTTTAAAATGAATTTGTAAAAATGAAAAATCTTTCTTGAAGCTTTTATTTTAGTTTCAATTTAAAGATAATAAATTTAATATTTCCAATAAGCAAACTACTTTGCTGTATTTCAAAACTGATTTAAATTGACTGGAAGCGGGTTTTTTTTTTCTTCTTTTGTTTCTTTTTGCTAAAATAGCTGATTGGTACCATTTTGAACTGTCTTTCATCATAATGTAATTCTGTTTATTAAAAAATATATACTTTTCTGAAACTTAATTTGAGGAATATTAGCTGATTTAAAATAAATATTTACTTTAAGTTTAAAATATTGCAGAAATGCATTTTTTTTAACACAGCAGTAGCTGTTTATTTAAACTGTTCATGTGTTGACAGCTTGATGACAGATGGATGTTTATCTAATGTTGTTTTATGGGGGATTTATCTGTAAAACATAATTGGAGAATATAACATGAACCCCTTTATTTTTTTAATTTTTAATTACTCAGTAATCTTAAAAATTGAGGGGAAAATATTCTCTGTAATCTAATGTTTTATTGAATTTTAGATAATTTAAATTTACTATACTTATCACTCTTATTTTCTGATAATGTCACTTATGAACATCTGAATCTACAAAAATAGCACATTTATACAATTACAAAACAAACTCAAAATTCTTTTAAAAATATTTGTGTTTGATGAATTGTACTAAGCTTTTCAATTTATGATTAGTAAATAATGTCTTAGTTTTGCATTTTTTTATTTTATGATTCAGAGCAGATTTTCCATAAATGGTGTTTCTGTTTTACAAAAAAAATTGATTTAAATTCCCCTGGGAGTTCTGATTTTAACTAACATAATTATTAAGGGTGTGAAAATCTAATTTCTTCAAATTTAGTAAGTAGGAATAACAGATGTAAATAAAATAAAATAAAAAATCCAAGATTTAAAAAAAAAAAAAAGAAAAAAGTTTTCTAAAATATTGATTCATTTGTGAATAATTCTTGAAAGTAAAATCTGACAATTATTTGATTATTTGCAAGAATTTAAAAATCAATGTGTTTTTACTGCAAAAAAGATGCTGAAATTTGCTATACTAATCTTTGTTGATGAAAAAAAAAATTTTTAAACAATATTTCAAACAAGCTAAAAAGAATTTTTAAAAATCTAATTAAATAATAAAAAATTACTTTGATCTTTCTTCTTAATAAAAACAAAAGTTTTGATGCTTAACTTTCTTTATAGAAAGTTTGTGGCATTTTTTCATCATGGTATGCTCTTTTTTTTTTCAGTTAATTAGAGAAGGCACCTATATATATATATATATATATATATATATATATATATATATATATATATAATTAATTAAAGAATATCAAACACTTAAAATCTCATAGGTAATAATTTTTTTAAGTGTTTGTTGATATTTGATTAAAAATAATTTTGCTCTGTCTTTTGACATAGAGCTCTCCCTGGATCTATATCCGCCTGGAAATTCCATGCTGATTGCCATATTGTATCATTACTCGTGTGTGTGTGTGTGTGTGTGTGTGTGCATTTACGTTATTTGAACCATTGTCCTCATCTTTGTTGCCATATTCACAATGTTTTGGGTGTTGTATGCTCCAGCCTTCTTCAGGTGATTAAAATTTGAACTGAACCCTTTATTTTGTCCACTGTGGTAAATTGTTTTAGTTCCATGTACCATGTCCTTTCCAGATGTCTCAGTATCAATTATCTTCCTTTAACTAAGCTAAATTTTTTGTTTACCTCAGCTGTAGCCAGGTATTGATCTCACAACTCTTTGGGTCAAGTCACTGGATTCAACCAATGCTATTATCCACTGAGTCATGTGTCCTTGAGGGTATCAATGTATGAATTCCTTTTCCCTCCATATATGGTCAGCTACGCCTGATTTTTCTATTTCCCCTTATGTCATGGCTTTACAATGTTCCTGCAGTCTTATTTTAAGGGGACCGCCTGTTTCTCCTTTATATTTCTTACCACAGCTGCATGGGATGGCATACACACAGGCCTTAATCATGTTCTCCTATATGGGAGATCTTAATCAGAAGAGGTCACTGTGAAGTGTTCAACCACTTTTGAAGGTTGTCCTAATATTATATGGGCCACAGATCTTTTGTATTTTTTCCAATAATCCCTCCACATAGGGTAGGCAGATTGAGGCTGTTTTCTGAGTGTTGTTATCCTCTTGCACCCTTCTATCACAGTTTGTCAGAGGTTGACATAGAACATCATTGGAAAATATGAAAACTTAAGGAATTAGCACATATGCTAGGTCACAAAAATAGAAGTATAGAAATGAATACAATATGGGAAGTAGTAATATGGAGTGCTAGAGAAAAATAATAACAAAATTGCAATATGAGCTCTAGTAAAAAAAAAATTCTGAGACATTTGGTTTATAAGTCCCCATTGGACTTATAAACCAAATGTCTCAGAAAAAAAAAATTCATACACAGATGTCCTCAAGGACACATTCTAGTGGAAAAAAGCATTGGTTGAATCCAGTGACTTGACCCAAAGAGATGTGAGTTTAATACCTGGCTACAGCTTAGGGGAACAAAAATCTTGGAGAGTTCGGCTAAAGAGAGATAAATGATACTGAGACATCTGAAGGAGGCATGACACGTGGCACTAGAACAATCTACCCCAGTGGACGAAATAAAGGGTTCAGTTCGAAATTCCAATCACCAAAACATTGTGGTAACAAAGATGAGGACAACACTCCAAACAATGTAAATAATTACATCTCATATATATATATATATATACATATATATATATAGAACGCTACCACTGACCTCGCTGGCATACATACTCTCAACTTTTCAATCTCTCAATCCCTCACCCAGATAATCGATTTCCCCACGCGTTTTTCCTACAATCGTGACTGTAAGCCCTCACTCCTCGACCTGTGTTTTACCTCCATCCCTGAGTCTTGTAGTGCCACGCAGCTCTGTCCTATCGGTAACTCAGATCATGCTGTCGTGTCTGTTAGTATCTCCTTCAGCCCCACCCCCTGCAAAGAACCTCCTACCACCAGAACCACTTTCTGCTACCAACGGGCTGACTGGGACTCGTTTTGGGACTTCCTCCGCGATGTCCCCTGGGATGCTGTATTTAAGCTCCCCACTCATGAGTGTGCTTCTGAGTTCTCTTCCTGGATCAAAGCCGGTATCGAAGCTTTCATCCCCTCCAGGAAATTCAAGGTCAAACCGCGCTCCTCCCCCTGGTTCACAGCTGCTTGCTCAGCCGCCATTGCCCATAGGAACCACTTCTTCCACCGTTTTCGTAGTGACATGTCCGACTCCAACAGACGTCTATTTACCTCTGCACGCAATGAGTGTAAGCGTACCCTCGACAATGCCAAGGCACTATTTGCAGCTCGGATGAAGGAACGTATTGCATCCCGCAAATTTGGCTCCAAGGACTATTGGCGCCTCTGCAAGAGCGTTCTGAATAGTAACAAACCCTCCATTCCTCCACTGTTCAATCAGTATGAGGTCCTGACCACCTTTGCTGACAAGGCCGAATGCTTCGCTCGAAAGTTTTCTTCCAATTCTATGCTTGACTCCTCTGGGGTACCCTTGCCCGACTTCCCTCCCAGAACTGAGGCCCTACTGGACGGCTTGCACATAACCCCGTCGTTGGTACTGGGCATTATTTCTAACTTAGATCTCCACAAGGCTACCGGCGGCGACGGAATACCAGCCATTGTCCTGAAGAAATGCGCACCTGAACTGGCACCTGCCCTCTCTAAATTGTACAACCGCTGCCTCAAGGACTCCTGTTTTCCTGACTGCTGGAAGTCCTCTACCATTGTTCCTGTCTTTAAGAACTCTGGCGACCCCTCCAACACTTCTAATTACCGTCCTATCAGTCTCCTTCCCCTCTTCGGCAAAGTCTTCGAGGCCATTATCAGCACCGAAGTGATTACTCACCTGATATCCCACAATCTGCTCTCAGACAAGCAGTATGGTTTCTGCTTTGCCCGGTCTACTGCCGATGTGCTTACGCCCATCACTGAATTTGTCTACCAAGCTATCCATAGTAACGGCGAAGCCCGTGCCGTGGCCCTTGACATCTCCAAAGCATTCGATAGGGTTTGGCATGCCGGCCTCCTTCGCAAGCTCCGGGGTTATGGTATCACAGGTCGATTGTTTGACCTAATTCAATCGTTCCTATCAAACCGGGATTTGAAGGTTGTTCTCAGTGGATTCTTCTCCAACTCCTATCCCACTACCGCTGGTGTTCCTCAAGGCTCCATCCTTGGCCCTACTCTGTTCCTCATATTTATAAACGACCTTCCTGACGCCATAGACTCCCAAGTCGGTATCTACGCTGACGACACTACTATTTACTCCTGCCTCAAGCACAAATCTACTGAGGCGGACAAAATTAACCTGGCAGCTCAAATTGAAAAGGACCTCCAATCGGTTGTGGACTGGGGAGAGAAATGGATGGTCAACTTTAACGCCTCTAAAACAAAACTGCTCTCCATTAACCACCACAAGGACCCATCCCTGCATCCCATCAGAATGTCTGAGGACCAACTTCTCGAGAGCTCCTCTCTGCAGCTGCTCGGTCTCACGCTGTCCGCTGATCTGAGATGGAACAAATAGATCGAGTCAATTGCATCATCCACTGCAAGAAAAGTTGGTGCTGAGCCAGGAAATTCTTCTCCCCGGAATCGATCCTCCAAGTCTATAAGTCTACAATTCGACCTTGCATGGAGTATTGCTGCCATTTATGGTCTGGGGCCCCTGCGTGTTGCCTCAGGGTTCTTGATAAGATCCAGAGACGGATATGCAATGTGATTGGCCCTGATCTGTCATCTCATCTGCAGTCGCTCTCTCACAGACGCGATGTTGCATCGCTCTGCCTTTTCTACAAGTACTTTTTACTTGCTCCGAGGAGTTGCTTTTGCTTGTCCCTAAGCCTCGTGAATTTAAGCGTCCTACGAGGCTGGCATCCCGTTCCCACCCCTTCACCATTGAAACTGTTAGATGTAGACGTCTTTTCTACTCCAATAGCTTCATGTCTCGCACATCTCGCCTATGGAACTCCCTTCCCTATTACTGTTTCCCTGACAAATACAATCTCCAACGGTTTAAGTGTAGCATCAATCGTCATCTCCAATTGCCTTGATCTATCCACTTCCCTTCTCCACTTCCTGACATCTTTCATTCCTATCTGCTCTCGCTCTATATCTTCCGTAACCCCCCTGCCTTGATCGACCCTCCGTCCTTCTCTTTCTCCACATCCCTTCCTTTACCACTCCTATCTGCTCTTCCTCCAACCCTTCTGTAACCCCATGTGTGATAGTGGCCACCGGCCTTGCTTGGGGTGATACGCTTAAAAAAAAAAAAAAAATTATATATATATATATGCCCTCAAACACGCACTTTGTGCAAGGGGTTTTGTAAAGCACCAAGTTCTGTCTCTCAGCCCTGTGACTTTTGGCTTTTCTCAAAATTAAAATCACCCTTTGAAAAAGGAGATTTCAGACCCCCAATGAGATTAAGAACAGGTAGTTGATGGAGATCTTGAAAGAGTACATTGCCAGCTGTTTTGGAAAGTGGAAGGGAGGCTGAGATAATTGTGCTTTGAAAGTTATTGTCTTAGTCTACTTTCTCATCAATATTAAATGAGTGAATCCTTTCCAGACAAATGTCATATAATTGAGTTCAACTTGTAGATGTTGGCTACTTAGTAAAGTACACTTTATTAGGAAGGAGATTATTAAAGAAATGTAATTTTAAAATCTGATTAGAACAAATATCACTCATGAACTATTCAAATAATTTAATTTTTTTTTATTTGGATGACTTCCAAATTATTAAGATGTATATTGGGTGAATAAGTTATTTTACTAGCAGCAATATGACTTAGACATAATTTTGTTTTTTCCAAAGAAAAACATTGGATACTATTTCATGTTTCTTTTAATATACTGAATTTCTAACATATAAAACCACTTATTTGAAATTCTGCTTCATATTATTTAAGTAGAAACACCACATTTTGTGACAATGTATCAAATATCTTCAGACTTGTAGCAAATTTTTTCTATAATTTGATGGGTCTGTTTGTTTGTTAAATGGAAACTAGTAAATAAAAAAAATCTCAAACATGAAAAGTTATTTCATGTTAGAATTATTTTTTTATTTGTTATAACAACTTACTATTTTGGGCAGGTTGTTTTATTTTTTTTGTTTTTCTTTAAATTTATATGAACTTTGTTTTAAACTGTTTTGAAACCTTTCTTTTTGCTCAATGAAAAGCAATAATTGTAATTATCCCCTATTTCAAAAACTCCATTTTTCATCAACCATATTTATTTTAATCTTTGTCATTTTGTGTCAAAGTGTAAAGTTGTTTACTGACTTACTAACCAGTTTGATCAGTCTTCTCCCTCCCTCCTTCTCTCTCTCAATCCATTCTTGACATTTGCTGCTGCTTAGTATTTTTCCATTCTCCTGCTGGTTCTTCTCAGGGGCAGTTAAATCTCATGGCACTGCTAACCATATTTTTTCTGCAATGGTTTACAAAATTTGGTCTGCCCCTTACTTGAAGCTATTTTGCACCAATGTTGATGGTTCTGGGAAACTGCTCTTAAATGCCTAACTCTCACCACTTTATCATTTTTTTTTTTTTTTTTTTTAAAGATAATAAAAAAAAATTATGTAACAACAACTTGATTTTATTTTAATGTTCAAATTTATAGCAAATATGAAACCAAAATTATCAAGTTGACCATCAGTGGTATTCAGATTGCAAGATTTTCTCTTTGTTTTATAAAAATCACAAAATAAATTTTATTTTATCTTAATCTTTGTAAAGGTGTTAACTTCCCCAGCAAAAAAAGCAAGTTTTACTTTCAAATTTATTTTCAGTTTTACTTTAATATATACAAAGTTTCTAATAGTTTCATTCATCTTGGGTAGTTGATGCAACCATTTAAAAATTTCCAATATCAAGTAAAGCAAAGAAGCTTTTATTGTAAATGTCTTGTTTAAACTGATAATGTAAACAAAAAAGTACTCAAGATTTTAATCTATTTTTTCTTCCTTTCTTAAAGTCAGGTTCTAGGAATATAAGAATGTCACCAGTTTTTATTCTACCACTCTTAAACCAAAGCATTTCTTAATCTCCCAAAAGTCAAGATGTTAACCACCATGCTGAATGCTCCCAATTGTATAAACTAAACGTCATTCTGATCTAAGTTCAAAACACACTGTTGGTCAATGCCTTGTTATTTACAAAAGCAAATGATTGTACATTAAACTAAAATCAATATTTTATAGTACAGTATTATTTTATTAACATTTCACTGAAATCATTTTTACATTTGTATTTTTAATCAATAAAATTATGAAATTATGGTCATATAGAATAATTAAAAATAATTGTTTTGAATTAATGTTCTGATCAGTTCATCATTTCTTTTTTCTTAACTGAAAAAATTTTTTAAATTATTTATGTACTCTTTATTGCATGTGTTTAATCTTTTGATCATTTTTTTCATGTGTTTAATCTTTTGATCATTTTATTTTATTTTAATATTGAACAATTATTTTTATAAATAACTGAATTTGTTTCAGTTATATATTTTGTAATTGAAAATGTTAATTTTAATTATTTTTAAAATGTTTTATGGTTATGGTACTTGGTATGTATATCACTTGAGCTTATTTTAAAATACATCTCAAAAGTCATTTTATTTTAATGTGAATGTTTTTATGGCACAGTTCTTTTGTAAGAAATTTATAAAGATTATTAACTTTTTATTAAAATAAAAAATTACCTTTGCAAACTAACTCATCCAAAAATTTTAATGTCTTATTTTTATTTTGTATTTCATGCTTCAGTTTAATCACTATATCCTATTGTATCTAACGGACAATTATTTATATAAGTTAATTTTTTATACGTATACCAGTTTAAGTTTGTTGTTTTTTTTTCAGTAGAGCATTAAAATTACACTGTTTATGTTACCTGACGAAGATGATGTATGGATGACCAAAAATAGAAAATTAGGGAGAGATATTAAAGGCCCAAGATATTATTAAGAAGCTTAATCATGTTTATAGAATAAATACAGGTTGTTAATAATTAGTTTGTTCAAGTTGATTCATTTTATTTTTATTTTTGTTTGTTTGTTTAGACACCAAAGTTTGATTGCAATGTATTATGGGCAATAGCAACTTCATTTTCCCAATAGGTGGTATTAAGAATAGCTCACTGATTTACAATGTTCAAAAGGAAATTCTGAAAAGTAATAGTATTTCATTTGATAGTAACTTCAGACAGAAAACAAAGAACCAAAGAAGTCATGGATCTATAACCAATGATAAAGCATTGTTGAAATTTCCTTGGGCAATCATATGAATGTTCAACTTCATATAGAAGCAGGGATAACTATTGATATCCATTACATTCAATCCTCACCAACAGACTGTGACAGTAAATATAATTTAGCACTTCACAATGTTATATGAAAAAAAAATTTCTGACTGAAATATAACAATGTTATCACAATTGTGCTTTATCATATATATTTCTGATTTTTCATTACATGTCTGAACAGAATTTGATGCCCCACCTCCAAATGAAGTCAGACATTGAATATGAAAAATATATTTATTTGTTCATCAGACCAGGCTTCACTCGGTAACTTTTACTCAATCATAAATTTACGAAGCTGAGTTTAGTCAGTAATATTTTAATGTAACTACAAATCCATGGCAACATGCCCTCTTTTATTCCCTTAATTACTTGTCTGTTTGGAAATATTAATATTTTTTAATAACATTTATGTAATTTATTTTAAGGCTTATTTTTGTTGATGGATAGCTTAATGTTAAATTGTTACATTTGATAGCCATTTTCTGATAATGCATATATCATTCTTGGTTCATATGTGTGACTGATTTTAGTGATCTTCTGTATAAATAGTATTAAATGTTCTCAAGATTAAGGCTACTCTGAAAAACAAATATCTGCATCCCTCGATTAATGTGCATTCAATTAATGCATTTTTTATTAGTGTGCTAAAACTTTTATATACCAAAATTTAATTAGTACATACATAATACTCAATTAGTGTAGTAAAACATTCTTCAGTTTAACCATAGTAATTGAAAATTAATTTTTTATAGTTACCAATGTACACATTAATGGCACTAATCAAGGGATTCCTGTTGTATATATTTATTTCCATTCATTATTTAAAAAAAAAAAGTCGATAAAAATTTTTGTTAATCAAATATTGATTATCTACAAGCATATTTTTTCAGAGTTTTTCTTTTGACTTAAAACTAATGGACAATGTTTGTATAAACATATTTTGCCCAGTGTTTCTTCCTTATTAAGTAATTACTTTAATTTATATAACATTAAACTTAACTAAAACTGGTAAGTTTAAAACTTCATGTCAGATGGATTTTTTTTATTTTGAATTATACTTGAGAAATATTGAATTACTTTCACTGTACAGTATTTACATTAGTCGGACTATTGTCCTCATCTTTGTCGCCATTTTTGTCACAACGTTGTACGCTCCGGCCTTCTTGAAGAAGGCCGGAGCGTACAACAGCTGAAACGTTGTGACAAAAATGGCGACAAAGATGAGGACAATAGTCCGACTAATGTAAATACTGTACATAATACCTCATCTCAGAAATATAGACAGACTACTTTCACTGTATTGAAATTTTATGCTGTCTTTTTATTCTTTAGCTTGAAGAATTAAAAATCAGTGAAGCAAAGAAACAAAAAATGCAGGAGACAATAGAGGGTAAGTTCAATCTTCTTCCCACTAACAATCAAAATACTTTTTTCTCTTATACTTATTTCATTTTGAACTAAAATAATTTTAATTACTTACCTAAAAAAAAAATGTTTAATTGAAAGTACACAAATGTAAAAGTCACAATTAATTTTTTTTTTTCCAGAACTTACTACAAGATTGGCTAAAACTTCTTCTGCTAATGAAACAATCAATTCTGAAGTGAAGATACTCCGTGGATCTGTTTCAGGTAAATATAAACTCTTCCTTGGCACTACAATTTTTGAGCTACACTCACATTTTAAGCATTACAAATTAATATGTAATGGGATGAAAATATTTATTAATACAGAAGATTGATTCTGAAGAAATCTGTTTTGACATATGCAAGGTTTTTTATTTATACCTCAAAGATTTAATTTCTGTAAAAGAACAAAACTCCCCAAAATATTCTGCAAAATGACTGTAAAAATAATTCAAATCTTTCAGATATTGCCAGACAGTTAGAGAGCAGCAAAGAACGAACTGAACAGTTGACTGATGATAAGGTCAAACTTGTAAGTCTACTTTTTTGTTACTTCTGAAAGTACATAACTCATTTTTCCCAAATCATGTCATGAATCACCTCTACCACTCCTTGCTGCTTCATTGAACTGTTGATGTCATTATCACTTTTCAAATCCTTTCTGCCTACACACATAAAATAACCTAAAGGTGTGTGTGCATATTTGTGTAGCTGTGTTTTACATATGCTTGTTTGTGATTGTTGTCATCCTGATGCCACTTCATCTATTATTACCACCACCCTATGTCACTGTATGCTGTTGACATGTATGTGTGTATTTGTATATATGTGTCACTATCTTGATTACTATTAGCAAGATGTTGAGTTTAACACTGAAACTGGACAGGGTGTTTGTTTGCTCCTGTCTTGCCCCTGGCTAGCACAGTGCATGCAAAGCACATCTTTGGCTGGACACTTTGCAACTTCAATGGCATGGATGAAACACTTTTAGCACAATCTATAGATTTGAAATCTCAGAAATATAGTTCAAGTAAAAAAAAAAATCCTCTTTGCAAATTGTTTCATAATTTCTAAAACTGTAGAATATTTTAATGTTTAATCCTGTTAATTTCAGTCTTCCCTTTTGAGAAACAGTTATCAATAATTTTCAAGTATATTCAGGACATCTCAAAATTTACTATTTTGAAAATTTACTATTTTGAGAAGTAATTGGAATGATAAAAAAACTGGTTTAAATATGAAAAATATATTTATTTCAAGGTATATACTACAAAGAATTAGTGTTCCACATGGAAACCATCGGGGTCTCTACAAAGCTCAAAGTGATAAGATGCTTCCTGAAACACACTTTCCAGCATTTGAAGTGTTATTCTTTGAATTGCATCAGCAATAAGATTTTTAAGCTCAACTACATCTTGAATTCTCCTACCAGTGTACACCTTAGATTTACACAAAAATCAGCATAAACCGATTAACATTTCATAAAACAAAAATATGCACAAATAATGCAAATCTTTATATAAGTATATCGCTTTTTTGAAAAACAGAATTTCACGGAAATAGATAGTAACTTTTGAGACACCCTGTATATATAGTTTTCAATCAAAAAATTTATCCAAGAAATTATGTTCTCATTTAAATTCCTGTCTTTTGAGACAATGTAATTTTTAAAACTTTGACTTTTGCTTCTAAAGGCAAAAAGTTAATTTTGTTTGCACAAAATATTTTTAAACTTTATATTAACATTAACTATAATGATAATAGTGTGCTATATAATTATTAAAAATCCACAAAGTGTAGATGATCACTAATGGCTTCTTGATAAATATTTTTCCTGTTTAAATTTCTAATATACAATATATATTTCACAATTTACATAAACAGATTTGCATGTTGTACTATATTATGCAAGTTATTCCTTAAAATAGAATTGAAACTTCCTAATGCCATGCAAAATTCAATATCACTGTGTAAATATGTCTATACTAAAGAAATATGTTAAGTAACTAAACATAATTACTGCTTTCAATTAGAATTTAAAATATTGAGCCAAAAACTTTGTTCTCGAATATGATATTATTGAGCATCACATGAAGTTTAGCATTGATGCTAATCAAAAGTGGATTAAAACAAAGTTTAAAAGTTTGTACAATCTTAAAATACTTCAAATATTGTTTAAAATTTTATAAAATGATTGTTTGGTTAGTTTCCACATTATTTACATAATCTAAAGAAACTCTGTATTTTTTTATCTTCAATATTATAATAATGTCATATTGTTGTTGAAACTGTTTTCTGGGCCATGGAATCTGTGGGCCTTGAATAAACACTGTGTTACATACATTGGTCCCTCACTGCATCCATTGGTATTCTGACAGACTAACACTGACTTTTCACTTCCTGAAATGAATAAGATGAAGACATTGGTATAAGGATGTAAACATGCAAATAGCCTTATGGAATAAGACCACATTTCTATTTTTGACACTAAAGAAACTTTTTCTAATTCTCTTGGAAATTTTCATATATTGAATCTACAACAACAAAAGTGAGTTTTTTTTAGCAAAGATTCATTTAATACAGAATCTAATTAAAACCTATTTTCTTCTACAGCTGAAAGTGATCATGTCTCTGAAATCCTGATTTGTATGTAAAGCAGGATAATTAAGCAAGAATTTATTTAAACCAGCAACTGTCATATTTCTTTGCAATCACGATATATATATTTTATTGCTCTTATTCTGTTTGTCCTATTGGATAAAAATTACAGTGCAAAAAAAAAAAAAAAAAAAATCACAAATTGCACCACCAACAAAGTTAGGATTCTTCCATGTCTATTAATTCATCCAATCTGATTTTTAAAAATCAGTGGTGCTTGATAGCAGAGAAATCAATTTTCGTGAGATTTAATCTGTTAAAACTATATACAGTTGTAACTTTTGGTACTTTAATTTTGTCACTTTAATTTTGTTATTCTGCAGGACTTACTGATAATTATGTATATAATAGTGTTGCCTTTCATATGATTGTTTGTTGACATGATAGATTTGACCAGGCACTGTGAAACAATGAGGACCATATGTCCAGTTGGGTTAACATTCTGTGCAATCATGAATACAAAGGAAAACTGAATTAAATATTTAATGCTGTCTTTGAAATTTCAATGATGCATATTTTTCAAGGGAAATCAAACTGATGCTTTTATCAAATTTTACTCTTGTGATAAAACTTAAGTTTCTCATCAGAGGATGCTCTGGTAAAATGTTGAACCACAAAACTGATAAAAAAATGTTAATTTCTTTTACATATTAATATTTATGAAATTTTTGTGACTGGATGTTCTATACTATAGAGTTTATGCATTTTACAACTGTCAAAATATAGAAATGTTCTTTACCCCATTTACAATTTGTTATTGTTTCTTTGAATATATCATTGTAGAGAATGATATAAGTAAACCTAATTTGACATGCACTCACGTTTTTACATTCTAACATGTTTACATTAATTTTGTGGTAATTTTAGGATTCATTTTCATAATCTCATGATTATTACTTAGGTATTAGCCAGTCTTCACTACCAAATCAGCATGTCATACTGCAAAAATATCTGTTAGCATATTTTTATTTCTCAAGACATTTTATGTGTATTAGTTCCTATTTGGTAACTTGATATCTCTAAAATTACAGTCTGAAAGCTTCAGTGATTTCTTGACACCAATAAACAAAAATAATTATTTGCAGTTGTTTATGAAAATTTAATCAATTGTTCCATGATATACAAATATGTAAAATCAAAAATTGGTTTATTATTGTCTATAATATTGAAGATGTGACAAACCAATGTTAAATAAACAAGGAAAACTTGGTAGATAAATGATTACTTTAATCTTCAATAAATAGGTTGTAGTTTTGTGTGTGGGGATGGTAGTTTCATTGTAATTATTTTCCAAAATTGGAGGGTTAACCATAAAAATTCTGCAATTAAAGATAGGGGTTACTTAAATTCAAAATGTCCTTTAAACAGCTGCTATTTGTATAAATGTAAATCTTTCAGAGAATTGTCTACAACAAACATATCTATAAAAAGGGCCCACCTTTTAAAATAAATAGGTAATGCATACAAATTATGGGACATGCTGCTTTTGTCTGGATCTAATTTGGCTATTTGCATATTGTCCATCCACCAATTTTGTGTGTCTTCAGCTTGGCTTTTTATTTGCTATAGAAAACAGCCATTATAATCCTTAATAATCCCTTGTCCATTGCAGCTATATGTGATGATCTGATTTGTTTATATGTCTTTGAATGTGCCACCTGTCTCCATCATCCATCCATTTTTCTTTCTAGTTTTTGTGTTTGTTGTTGCTGTTATTGTTGACCATTATCATTTGCCATAATTGTGATCAGATGAGATCCTGCCAGCTTTCATATCTGTTCACTGTCACACTTCATTGGCTGCTGTGTCTGTCATTTTTATAGTTTTGTGCTATTTATAATGATTTTAATGTTTGTTTCTTGAATGAAATGTGCTCTCTGTCTGATTCCAACATCACTTCATAGATGTCTGCCCTCTATATGCAATACCAAACAATGAAATCATATATACAGACTAGACAGTAGGTTTGAGATTTTACCCATAACAGAAGTAACTAAATGTATGTAAATATAAATCATAAGCACCACTGAAATGTACTATTTGGCTGTGATACACACACACAAACCAGTAAGTAAAATAATAATTTTAAAACAGACTAATATAGTAATTTTCATTTCAATTTGAAAATATGAATATACCTAAGTTAGTTCTCTTAAGAAATTAGGAAAATTAATGGATTTTATTAATTTAACAATTTTTGTGCAGTTTTAATTTTCTTGAAAAGGCTGGTTATAAAATAATTTGAACATATTTTAGAAATTATTTTTTTTTATTATTACTTTACTGAAGAATATATATCTCATAGATAGTTCTTAATTCAAAAAATATATTTGAAAGGCTTGGTTTAATTTTCTTGAATGAAAGAAAAGATAATCCTTTATCTCAGTGCTGGCCAAGAGAATTTTCACATGTTTATAAAATAATTTTATAAAGAAATGTAATATCAGTTTATATTGATTTTGGCATCTGTGTTATTGTAAACTGTTGTGACATTGCATGATGATTCTTTGATGATGAACACTACTAGAAAATGATTTCTGGGAAGCTGCTGCACAAACCTGCAATGTGTTCACTTTTATTTACTCAGCTTCGTTAATGTTAGGCTCTCTGGCTAAAAAAAGCACTGAAATATACATTTTATGGCATGTGATTTTTTTGTGTGTGTGTGTGTTTAGATATTTATATTACCAATTACACAAGGAAAGAAATGATATGCATAATTCATTCATCGCTCTGGATAACTGATCTTGATTCTGAAATCATGTCTGTCATGTCCATATTGTTGATGAAAACAATTCCCAACATCTTTACAAGGTGGGCCATTTATACTTCAATTAATGTACTCTTCTAAATGTATTAGCTAAGAAGATATTGTTTTAATCTTTTATGGACTGATGTAGAATCCAAAGTCTAAAACTCTTCCCAAAAATTTTTAAGCATTTCTTTGAATGTTATGTATGTATTTGGAAAGAGCCCAAATGATCATCTGGTGCTTATTTTATCAAACGTCAATAATTTCCATCAACATTCAAACTCTTCTACTTTTTTCAAATTTTTATTTTACTTTGCTTCATTTTTAATATAATTTGTTTGTATTGCTTCAGTAGATCCGAGTGGTTCTTTAAGTGATTATTATAGAATGTATATACAAGTTGGTATTAATTGCTGACAAGTCCTCACAGAAGTATCCTGGCAGCTTCCTCTTCTGTACAGCACAATCTGGTGACCTAAAAATCTTGCTTGCTTTTTCATTTCATGAATAATTTGCTTGCATAATGTTTGATTTTAAACATTTTTCTTACTTTTTGTTTAGTCTTAAATACAGCAGAAGGTAAATAATTACATTAGCTGGTTCTGGTCACCAAAATGTCTGCTGACAGGAATTCCCTGCCTCCCATGCAAACATTCTTTTCATTTCAATCCATGTTAATATACTTGGAATCCTCTCTATAAACATCAAATATCTCATTGTTTGAAGGTTAAAACTTATGCACAGAATTTTAATAGTTTTCATTTTCTATCCTTTTTCTTTTCTACTTAATTTTTATTTTTATTACTTATGCTAAATCTCATGTTTCCTTTATTAATACTCTTTCATTTCAAATAATTCTTAGCCCTATTTGTTACATCCTTTCTCTAATATACTAAGTTGCTTAGGAAAAAATATATCCTATTTTTCTTTACCATTTATATGAGGATATCTACACCTAATTTATCTATGTCTTATTTGACCAAGTGTGTTAAAGTGTTTCACTAAACTTCTTTGTAATGTAATCTGCACTTAAATTGCTGATCCTTTTTTTTTTTTTTTTTTTTTTGTAATTTGGCATTTTTTCATGCTTTTTATGTAATTATAAACAAATGAATTAAAAGCATAATTTTTCAAGAAACTGAAATTTAATAAAATCTGTTGCTTGTATGTCCATATTATTAAATATTTTTCCATAATATAAAAGACAATCCTTTGGAATTCTGCTTATTTTTTTCTTTCCAATTTTGATATTAGTTCTATTTTTCGCTTTCTATTCATTTGTCTTGTTGCTCCTGAGAACCACCTCTTTCTTTCTAACATCAGCACCCATTCTATCAACATATTCTTTTAAAAGCTTAATTCTGTGGTAAGTTTTTTAATTACTTACTCCATCCATTCTTATATATCTGTGTATCTCTTTCTCTTTGTTTCTACCTGTCACAATCCCTGTACCTTTCTCATTATCCACTTCTGTCTATATAGTCATTTTCTTGTGCATCCATTTCTTTTTAATTCATTTCTATATCTCCCCCCATTTCACTCTCTCCCTCTCTCTCTCTCTCCATTTCATTTCTTATCAAACCTTCAAACAATGTCAGAAATTTGTTGAAACCTTCAGCAAGTATTTCCATGATACTCTGCAAAAGTCATTTAAACTTGACATTCAATCATTTCAAGGCAACAACCAATTTATCATGATTCTATGGGGATCGGTTGGTTGGGGTACATGACTCCACCTTCGTCCATTCTTTAACCTGTTGTTCGTTTTCCTTGAAGGAGCAACAAATGGCTGAAGTGATGAAACACTCTGGGGACAGCTCTCACCAGCTGTCTCTATTGAATGAACAGCTTCGAGAGAAAGATAGGTTAGTCCCATGCCTGCCACAATTGCAGCTCAAGCTGAACAGTGGTTTTTGTTTCCTACTCTCTCTCTCTCCTTTTTTCTTGTTTATTGCTTTTTGCATGCCTCTGGAATAGGGACTCTATGTGGCATGGTACAGAATGCCTAAGTCCACCCCCTCTTTTAAAATTTTAATTTTATTTTCCACTCACATGCTTCTGACACATTTGTTTAATTATCTTAAATCTTTATCCTTAGTTTTTCATGCATGCTGGCCTTTGTTTTTATTGTTTTTGGCTTTTTTAATTATTTACTTTTAAATTACTAACTCTACTTAATTGTTGACTCTCACCACCACAATGTTGCAATAATTATTACTTGCTTTCAGGGTCATTTGCTAAACAATTTTTTTTTTTTTTAAGTTTTGTTCATAAGGATCAATTTTTTTATTTTGAGATATTTGGTAAAAGGAATTTGTGAAATTGTAAACATTTTTTATTTATTTATTTTTAATTGAATTTTCATTATTCCAAAAAACTAATGTCAAATAACAACTAGTTAAGTTTTAGTTAATGGAAAAATCTAATTGAATTTAGTAAAATAGTATCATAATTGCTTCCCCACTTGACACCCATACACTTTTTTTTGCTTTTAACTTAATTTTAATAATTATTTTCTGTTTATTTGTAATATTGATAAATTAAAAATGTTAATTTAAAAAATATTTTTCAGTACTGCATTGTCTGACAATATTTCTTATGACTTTGATTACACAGAAATTTTCTTTGTTTTGGTTTTCAAGTATTTTGAAGGTTTTTTTCCCCCTTTTACAAACAAAAAAAGTGAAATGAAAGGTATCAAAGTTACCTTGTATATTTGAAAGCAATTTCCATATCCATATTCCATGCCCCTTGCTTGTTATATTGCCAACACTTTTTTATGCAACATTTTAAAAAAAAAAATCTTACATTCAGGGTTTGTAAGCTTTTTTAAAGTTTCTATTCAATATCTTCTAACTTGGAGATTTGCTTGTCAATTCTTGGCTCCCTCTCTTTTTCTTTTTCTTTCTTTTTTTTTTTTGTAAACTACTGACCCCCAGCTCTTTACTATTAATCCTTGGAATCTTGTCCTGTTATTTAGCAATATTCATTTATATTGTGCTTGTTCACTGCTAAATGTTTTATTTCTGTTCTTTATTTCATTTACAGACAATATTTTTTACCCTTATCACTCCTATATATATATATATATATATATATATATATATATATATATATATAGTTCTAGACACTTGAAATAATTAATTTTAAAGATTTTTTTTTTAATTCTTGCAAGAAAAAAAATACTTAAATTGTTTGAAGGAGGCAAGACACTTTGCCTATTTTAAATTTTATAAATTACTTAAATATCCACTTTTCATCAGTAATACTAAATTTCTCTGTAATGTTACTGTTCTAAAATGAGTACTTTTACTCTTTTATAAAACTGTTTTGAATAATTTTCATATTTAAAAATTTCTTATGAGGTATAAAAATAACACTAGGTTAATTGCTGGCATTATCTGATTTTGACAAAATGTTGGTTATAGAAAACCAATTAAAATGGATTTATGCATCAGTGCTGGTATTGCACACAGAATTCAATACTATCATTTACAACTCAAATGTTATTATTAATGTAAGTTTTCATTTTGCATAATGAAATCTCTGTTTTTCTTTACTAAAGTCTATTTAAGTTTTCTTTTTACTATCTTTAACATTCTCCACAAACCGGCCTGTAATGTTTGGCCACTGCTCCCATTTGTATTTGTGAGGCTAATTAACATGTCAGCATTCAGGATAAAATCAATTCACTTTAAGACATTATAGCAGATAACAAGATTCACAGATGAATTCTTAAATTGTGAACTTTTTATAGCACTAGTATAATAGAGAATTTATTTCTAGACTGCTTGGCCATGAGAAAAGATTCATTAGACCTAATCTAAAATAGTTTGTAACAGTCAAGAGAATAAAATGTTAAGTTTTGCATTTTATTGCTCCTAATATAACATTTTTATAAATATGCTATTGAATGTGACTTTTTAGCATATTCCTGAGAAAATGAAAGTATATTTTAAAGTAAATTTCATCAAGAAACTTTAATGTATCTGAACAGTATCAATTTGAAAATATTTTGAATAAAAACTATCAGCTCTGTTCATTTTTATATATATATATATATATATAGTTTTAAGTTATGCTATATTTATTGGTAAAAGTACTAATATCAGAGATATAGCATATGTAAGTATAAAAGTGGACACAGAGGTAAACACCAAACAGTGATACTGTTTCAGACTTGAATGCAATTTTAAGGCCATGTGTGTTGTGTTTTGGCTCAACTATTTATATATGTTGGTCAATGGGGCATTGTGGGCAGTAAGGTTTATTATTGTCCTCATGGTTATTGGGTAGACAGTAAAAGTTGTTTCCAATTTGTAACATAATCATTACCACCTAACCAATAACCATTAAGATAATACAATAGATCTTGCTACCTATAACTGACCAGCATATATAAATAGTTGAGCCAAAACAACACACATGGCCTTAAGATTGCATTCAAGCCTGAAACAGACTAGCACTGCTTGATGTTGAACTCAGTGTTCACTTATCTAACAAACCCTATGATTAAAGATTTGTGAGCTCATAGTATATCTGTAGTAGTAGGCTTGTTTTGTTCTTCAAGCATCTTAGAATATTGATGTCTTTGACTCCTGGTTCATTTTACCAATTTTCATTTCTTATCAAATGTTTGCATCACCTTGTTCAAACAAAACAATGTCCATTCAATGTTTTTGCTTGGTTATGTATATATCTACTAACAACCTTTTTGTTGCCTGTCATATCTATACACCTTTGCAAATGTATTATATACATACATACATATGCACATACATATACATGTCTCTCTGATAGGCTCCAGTGTCTGGTTTATATATTCATCTATAAATTGGTATGGTGAATATATATTATATGTAAAAAAAAAATGTATATACAGTAAGAAATTTTTAACTACAGGGTGAGGCAGAAATACCTCCTATATAATGGTATGACATTAGTGGCAATGGTGTCTTCATCTAGCTAATGCCTTAACAATTAGGTGGGAGGTATTTCTGCCACAACCTGTATCCTAATTTCCAAATTAACAAAAAATGCCTTCCTATTTGTAATTTTAAAAAAATAAATATATTTATTAATTTTAAAGTTCAATTATAAAATTTAGTTCAGAAGTTAAATATTTTATTACTGACTCATATATTCTTTTTGAACAGCTTCTTTTTCTTCTTTTACTTTTTGAGATATATAGTTATAAGTTTTATGATTTTTATATATTACAAAAAAAATATTTTATATATAATATACACACAGAGA
Organism: Acanthosepion esculentum; assembly: GCA_964036315.1. Classification (NCBI taxonomy): domain Eukaryota; kingdom Metazoa; phylum Mollusca; class Cephalopoda; order Sepiida; family Sepiidae; genus Acanthosepion; species Acanthosepion esculentum. The sequence continues at coordinate 113,972,281 of OZ038478.1, forward strand.
GGGCGTGATGGATAAATTTCAGTCTAAATAACGCAAAAATGAAAATAACTGACATCTCATTTTAACAGATATATTTACCAAAATTACACAAAGATATCTTGAAATACTAAAGAGTAAATTTATTCAATAAAATTGCCATTGGTTTCAACTACTGCCTCTAGACGACTTCAGAATCTTCTGAAACTCTTCTGGACAGTCTCCTTGTTCAAGGTGGTGAATGCTGCCATAATCCTTACCATCAGTTCATCTTTGGTGTCGCAAGAAGTTTTGTTTGCCTTTCATTCAACTGTGTCCCACACATAATAATCAAGGGGCTTCCAGTCTGGGCAGTTTGATGGCCAGATGTAAGGGGTGTGATTGCAGAAATTATCTGATAGCCATGACTGTGTTCTCCTGCTTGTGTGGCATTTTGCAGAATCCTGTTGCCAAACATAGGGTCTTCCAGCAGCCACTCTGTTGACCCAGGGTGGCACTACCTCTTCAAAGCACTTGATGTAGGCCTCCATGTTGAGTTTGAGAATTTGAGAGTTCTTTTCTTATCAGAATGATCAGAGTGAATTTTCCAAGCTACTGTACCTTCATAATCACCATTAGACTCCTCCAACTCTTTCCAAATCCTCTGCACTGCCCTCAGATTGATACCCAAACACTCTGAAATGTTCATATCGGAGCTTCAAGTGTGAATGCCAAGCAGTACAGCATGTCTTTTCCAAATTTCTGGTGACATGAATTGTGTCATGTTGCTCTTTTTCTCACAGAGAGTGCACACATGCACAAAATTAAAAATATAAAATGGTGACAATTTACCCACAGCAACCTGTGTGTGTGTGTAGGAAATTGTATGACAAAGTGAAAAAAGCTTACTTGTAACATGTTTTGACTCCTTCAGGACTTCATGTTAGTAGGGCTACACATGTGCATAAACAAGGGTTCCTGAGAATTTTAGATTTTTTTTTTCTTTTTTTTAATTTTTATCTAGCTGAATTCATTTAGTCTTTTTTTTTCTTTCCATCACTCTTTTAAGTAGGTATTACACACTGTAATATTAGAAGATGAGCCAGGGTGCAAATTTACTGTAGATGACCTTGTGATTAAGGCGCTCTCTACACATTTACGTCATAGTGAATTATTTTCTCCTTTGATCAGAGTAGCAATTTTCATGTCAAAGTTATGGTCAAGTCTCATTATAGTGGGTAACCAATGCATTTTATGTATTATTTTGTAAAATGTCTCTTCAGTGTTTTATTTAGATTCCTTGACATTTCTCCTATGTATTTTTTGTGACAGGTGATGGAGTAAACTCCTCCTTCAAGTTTTAGCTTATTGTTTTGTTTACTATTGACTAAGTCATTTATTGCTTTGGATGTAGTAGTAACAACTTTTATATTGAGTTTAGATAGTTTTTTTTCAGATGTAGGTGTGATAGAATTAGTAAGTAAGATATTTTTCATTCATTGGGACCCCAAAGTTTGTAAAAGTATTTTTGATACACACTGTATATATTACTTACACACACACACACACACACACGTATACATTTTGCTTTAATTATGCCCAGGAATTTTTTATACTTGTTTTATATAAATTGAGTAAAATAAATTTTTTAAAAATATGCTGGTTAATACACCAACTTTTTTTTTTTATCTGCACTTTCAAATTGTTACTTATATCAAAATGTAAAGTTGGCTGTTTTTATTCAATGCTTGTCATGAAAAGAATTGATGTTAAGACTGTCTGAAAACAATCCCTTTCCTTTTTGTTTTCTCTACCCCATCTCTTTCTCTTAGTCTCTGTCTATTCTTTCTATCTGCTGCTACATCTTGTGCATCGATCAATGCAGCAGCAACAGTAGCATCAGCGAGAGGGGTATATTATTGAGACTTTTTAAAATATATGTTATAATTGTCTCCCTAACTGACATCTTATCCACAGGATTATAACACAAACTATGGTTACTTTGCTTACATTTTATTTTTGTCTGAATTCATTTTCTGATGACTGGCATTGATTTTACACTCAACACTATACAAATGCATTGTCACTTTCCACTTCCTCTGCCAACCATAAATATAGATTTCTGTAGCAGTGGACCTGGGTTCTTTTGTTATTCCATCCTAGTCTAGCAGCAGCTGTTTGTGTGGTAAGCTGTGCTTGATTTTTTTATTTATTTTCTTTTTATTTATTATCATATCTCTCCACACCTGATTATTGTCACACTTAGTTTTTCTTTGTGTCTGCCTTTAAAAAAAAAGAAAAATACAAGTTTTGGTAAATATCTGCAACCATGTCAAATATCTTGGTATTGGACTGACTCACATGTTGCCGTTAAGTAGAAATCACTTTGCTTTATCAATATTTTAAGGGTTGATAATCTTGGAGCTTTTAGCATCCTAGGTGAAATTTATATCAAATATAAAATTTCATAATTAAGGTTATAAAAAACAAAATTATATTGATTTTTAGCAAGATGATGCCTTAATCATGCAAATGAGGAATTATGTCATTAATTTTCCACCAGAAAGAAGTGGGGTGAGGAGCAAGCACAATTGACGTTTGCTTGACATTTGCTGCTGATGCTTTGTCTCTTAGAAATTTTTTGTCTTGTATTTCTCCTTTCTATTATTCCTTTATAAATATTTGTCTCTAGTGTTTATCATAACAATAGTTATTACCAGTGATAACTGTAACACAGTGATTCTTCTATTGAATAGGAATTCTGGTCACTAGAAAAATTATATTCACTCTTTATCTTTCTACCAATGTTCATAATTCTTATTACCAGTGTGAAATTTTCATATTTATTTTCTCTTTCCCTTCTCCATTTTTGTTTACATATGAGTCATTTATTTTCTATGATTGTGTGTTATTCATAGTTTTAATATTTAGTATAGAAAATTTTACAAAAACCCTCTTCATATTTGTACCTGTTTAGCTGTTAACTTATAGTTTGGGGTTTGGCTTTCAGTTGTTTTTTATTCATGTTACATACATTACTAGTATCAAGTATTAGTGATTATTAATGGGCATGTTAAAATAAACTTTGTATGGAGCAAAAGAATTATTCAGCAAAACATTAACTATAGCAGGAATTTGTCATTTGTAGTTGAGCCATAAAACTGCAATGATATACACACACACACACACACACACACAATAATGAATACAGAATCCTTAAACCTACTAATTATCAGTTGAGATATATAAAATTTCTCAGAGTTAACCTGTAGAAAAAGACAATATTTATAAAGGTAAAAGACAATAGGAAAATTGTATTATTAGCCGACACGTTTCATCCAAAGTGGACTTTTTCAAGGCAAAAACGAAATGAATTTATTAAAACAAAGTAACTATTAACAACAAAACAAAATGTCCTTAGCAACTGGAAGAGTTTAGAGAACGCTATTTTCATACTGTTAACTGAAAATTACGTCAAATACTGTCATGTGTTGAAATATTGTTTTTATTGTTGTGTTGGTGGATTCAACCATTTTCTTTTGATTTCTTGATACAGTTGTGTATGTTTGCTTGGGGGAGTAGTAATTCTGTTAGGAAAGGTGGTATAGGGAAAAAAGCCTGGGCGTAGATTAATATTTGGATAATATTCAATGGTGACACTCTCAAGGATTTTCCTTTGAGTGAGTTATTTTCTTTTTTTATGAGTGTAGCATTTTTAAAATCAATATTGTGGTTTTAAAAAAAAATTAAAAAATAATTTCATTCATTTGTGAAAGTTTCATTTACATCCAACAATTAGTTTTGAATTTTGTAAGAATCAATGTGTGTGTGTGTTTTTTTTTTTTTTTTTTTTTTATACTGTCAAAACAGCACTAAAATACTCATAGTAATCTTTATGCCACCACTGACAAAAAAATAAAAATCAAGATTTTTTAACCAAAATTCCAAACCTGCTATAAAGGATGAAAAAATTTAATAGAACAATAGAAAAATACTATGGTCTTACCTCTTAATAATAATAAAAACATTTTGACACTAAAACTTTATCAAGTTTAGGACCTTTTTTCATCATACTATACACTTTTTTTAGCAAAAAAGTGGAGGTACCTATGTCGCTGTACACCCTCCCTAGACATCCAATACTGCAGCTGATCGAAGATGTGATTACTTTGATCCCAGACCTGCCTTATCCCACATTTTGATTTGATTTGATCATAAGGAGGCCAAGATCGAATCGTCATATGTATCCTCATATTGGGCTGGTCCAAGCAGGGTGAAGACGCACAGGAAAACAAAAAAAAATAACACTCAGATAAATTGGAGAATAAATACTGATTTTATATCAGTCCTTCGTACAATAATTGGTTATATCAAGAGTTCACATACAAATAATTATCAGCCCAACCCACGCCTAAATCAGATGTGACACTGTTGTTGACTTGGTAAAGTTTGTTTTGCTGATTTAGTAAAGTTCGGCACAAGGCTGAAGTCAGGCTTTCATCGGCAGATAATCACGTGGAGTTGTCTCATGTCTGGTGGTTGGAATGAACTCTCTCTGCCCAATCTCTCTTCAGGCATTTGTATTTATTCATGTTTGCCCAAACTGACATGGGGCACAGCACATTGAGAATTCAATGTTTTCCCCCTAAGGTTTTCCGTAAGGTAGGTATATACCTACATTACAGAAAACCTAACACTAATTCCTTGTATGTACACCCTAAATCAAACCACTCTCCATCTATAATTAAGCATATACCCATATCAATAAAGAAAAGAATCAGCATGAACTCCGCTAATAAGGAAATATTCCGACAACACAAACACAGCCCTAAAAAATAGCAGATACAAAAACGCTAACATAAGTTATAGAAACAATAGTAATAACAGGAAAAAAAAACAGGAAAAGTAAAATCATCTGGTATACCCCTCCATTCAACCAAATGGTTTGTACTAAGCTAGGACATAAGTTCCTAGCTTTAATTGAAAAACATTTTCCTACTAATAGCAGACTTAGCGAGATCTTTAATAAAAACACCTTAAAATTAAGTTACAGTTGCACTGAAAATCTAGAAAGAATCATAAAAAAAACATAATAAAATCCTGGAAAAACACGCATGCCAAAACACTATTAATAAAAATCCTAAACTAAAATTAGACAAAAATAATGAAAAATTATGTGATTGTAGAAACCCTAAAGACTGCCCATTGGAAAATAAATGCCTCAGAAAATCTGTGGTATACCAAGGCACTATCTCATCCATTGAAAGTCCTAACACTGATAGGATATACATTGGGTCAACGAAGAATGAATTTAAAATTAGATGGAGATGACACAAAAGCTCCTTCAACAATATTAGAAATAGAAATCAGACATCCCTATCCAAAAATTTTTGGCATTTAAAAGAAATGAATAAAACACCAAGAGTAAAATGGAAAATAATAAATTGAATAAGAACTTGTAAAACTTGGGATGACCCATGCCCTTTATGCCTACATGAAAAACTACATATTAAGTTTTTAAATAATGAAAATTTATTAAACCATAGATATGAGTTAACGGTTTTTTGCCAACATCAACAAATTTTGCATTAAATAATTAGCGTAAAAAAAAAATTAAAAAATTAAATTTCATAGTTTAATAAAAGGCTTAAATGCTTAACCCAATCATTAAATAGAAAAACCCATTATGAAGTTGTCAAAAAAACAAATTGTAGTTCAGTGTGACACGTTTATATATGGAACAGCCATTTGGATAAAAAAAATAAATAGATAAAATAAAACAAAATTCTCTAGACACTTCACGACATATTGTGGTGCCAAAAGCTATCTTTCACTGTAATTGACCAGATGATGTGCATATATGAATGCCATCATCCATTTGAAATAGATACCCCACCCTACCTCGGCTTGACCTTTTTGAAGTTGACTGATATGTGAATAAGAATTAACTGTTAGAACACCTAACCAAAATGGCTGCCCTAGCCGTTTACATAGTAATTAATTTTGCGAATGAACATGCTTATAAAGATGCATAAATTTCAAGATTGTTTATTCCTAAATTTTCGCTTGAGGATGAATCAGGGCTTGATACCTTAATTCAATTTAATTTTAGTAATTATATTGAGGATTTTGGCTCTCGTTTTTGAAACATGAGAACTCTTTTGTAGCGAAGGAATCATATTTTTTTAAAAATAATTATAATTTAAGTTCTACTTCTGTATGGAGCACTGTTTTTTAAAAATAAAAACAAAAATATTAAAGAACTCCAGATTATTTGCCTAACGTGTTCTTTCCTATTTTTCTACATACCTGCACACACACACACACACACACACACACACACACACACACATTAATAAATTAATCCAAATCAATAAGTAAAGAACAAACTACGAATACATACATAAACACAAGTAATAATAACAATGAATAACAAAGCAATCAATAATAAAGTTAACAAACCATGCTATAAAATAACTACATTTGGATCCACAATTATTTACCCTAAAATGATTTGAAATATCACAGTTACCACCCACCATTAGAATAATACAGTAGACCTATCCATAACGCACCATCAACCAGCATATATAATCAAATCAAAACACAATGCACATGGCTTAGCAATTGCATTTAAGCTTGAAACAAACTTGCTGCTAGGTGTTGTCCTCAATGTCATTTTTATATTATATATATATATTTTTTCATTCATTCATTCCGTTTTTGTATCTTATTGCTTATCATCATTACCACACTGTGCCATGAAACTTTTCAGTTTTCCTTGGCTTTTTTTTTTTTTTTTGTCTCATAAAAAAACAATTCTAAAGGTTTGATTTTCTCACTAGGATCACACTCCACAAACTGCCTTGTAATTGTAATCACTATTTAATCTTTGCTGTACCAAAACCACAAAGTTTGAACCAGATTATAGTCACTGATATTCTCCTTAATAAATAAAAGCCAGATATTGAGTAGATAACAAACAAAAGGTAAGTGTATGTCATTGCTAGATGTAAAGATTGGATTTTTTTAAAGTTACTTAATTGATGCTTACTTTTTTATGCTTAATTTCCTTTCCCCAACATGTCTAATCCCTCAACATGCACATAACTTAAAATTTTGCTTCTTTCAGACAGTTTTAAAAAATATATATTTTGGCAGGGTGTTTTGTTCTGTTTCCCTTATTTATTTATTTATTTTTCTCTGCTGCCTAAGTGCTGTAATCTTTTTCCTGTTTGTCTATAGTGAAGTAATGTGTGTTGCTGTTGGAACATTTTTCTCAAACTGTACCATATCTCATATTTCTATCAAATTTTTTATTGACTATTGTTAATATTTTAAACAATGACAAAAACAAGTTGGAATGTAGTAAACAAATTTCTTCAATTGTTTCTTATTTTGATTTTTAGGGTGTATGATTTGTGATTCTTCAAAGCATATTTCAATTAGGTTAATGTGAATACACATTTTAAATTAATTTTGCAAATTTAAATTAATTGAAAACCTAATATAAAGCAATTTTAATAAACATTTTATTAATGTTGATTTGAATCTTTTTTTTTTTGTTCTAAATACAATAAAAAGTAATTAAAAATGATAAAAAAAATTTGCTATTACTTGACTATATCTTAGAAATTGAAAAAAATGGTTCAGAAATGTGAAAAAAAAGTTTAAAATTTCTCAGATGTTTAATTTCTTTAATATAATTTAGAAATTTCAAATGTTAGCTTGCTTAAAGAAACAAAGTTTTATTTCATAAGATTTCCTTGTATGCATATGTGCACAATTTATCATGTGTATAATACACTTGATAGATTGTCTGTAGTTAAAATGTTTGTATTTTTCTACTTTGTCTACTGTCATATTTGGTTTTATTTCATACAGTGAAACTAGTGTTTTCAATTTGGCAAACTTTAGTTCTTTGACATTCCTCTCTCAGTCTCTACACTGTAACTTCCTCTCTGAAGCATCATGGGAAGGGAGGATTTAAGAATCAACTTCAATCTGCCTATTGCTGCACTGGTATACACATCTACTACCAATCCTATAAGAAAGAGTATTGTTAATAATAAAATGAAATAATAATTTTATACTGTTTAGAATTGTTATGTACTATTCATGCATGAAGTTGTGGGGAGCTGATTCCACACATATATACATACACACACACACACACACATATATATAAGTCCCATTTCAAAAGTCCAAATTAAATCAGATTAGTTTCTCTCTTCCAGTGTATTTGAACAACAAAGATAATTTTTCTTTCTTTCTTAATTAAGCAGTAGCTCCTATTTAAAAAAAATAAAAAAGAACTTGTGAATCAGTTTATGCATTCTTAATATACTAAAGGAATGCAATAATCTGAGATTATGGCAACTGATTGTTTTCAGCAATGGCTATACACCTTATACACACACCACCACACAGATAATATACTATTTGTATTTTCATTATCTTGCTAACTTGTCTGAAGCTTGCTTAGATCAACAGCCACTTGAAGGCTGGAAATCTTAACAGTAAAATTATTGTTATAGTAACAACAAAGATGGGGATATTACTCCAACTGTAAATAACATAAATGTTGATGAATCATTCCATAAATTCAAATAGATTTTCTAACCATTTATGGTTAATGTATATTTGTAAGAGGTTCCAAGAGAAAGTTGCTTGCTAAAATTTGTGTTAGCACTGATATTATCATTACTTTTTATCTAAGAAAAACTATTAATGCTCTTAATTGATTTCTATTCTGCAAGAAACATTTTCTTATTTTAAAAATGTTTTCCTTTCAAAAATAATTCTTGAAAGATTCAGTAAACAGTATTGTTATCTCTGAATATAATAATAAGGGATATAATTAAGGATTTTATATACTGCAAAACAGCTTTGTGTGAATGGTAATAATAATCTACAGATTTTCTTTTGCTTTATTTTGTGTTTTGTTTTTAAGACTGTAGACTTTGCTGTTGGTGAGTACTTTATTTATAAAAAGCAAAAGAAATATTTCAGACAGATTTTTCTTTTCACTTTCTCAGCTTTGTTTTTTCTTAAACCCAATTCTTGTTTTACTTTTGCTATAACACCATCTGCTTGTTACTCCTTTGAAATTTTTTACTGAAACTTATTAGAAATGTCTACATAAATGAAGAAACTATTATGTTGATCTTTTATCATTGACATGTTACAGAAAAATCGAGGATCTACTAGCCGACTTGTCCAATTCTACACAAAGAATTGGAAAGCTCAGCGAAACAATTGAACAGTTGAATGAACAACGGGACAAGGATAAAGAAACTCTCAGCAACCAACAGAAAGAAATGGAAAGAAAATATTCTGCTGAACTTGAAGAAAAGGTAATTTTGTATGCCATTTTAATAATGAAAAGTTTCCCATGCCCTGAGCTTCTATTATAGTCTCTTAGTCAGTTCAAATGTCAGCATTCATCTCTAAAATGTTATTAAAACCTAAGAGCTTTGTTTTGAGTAAGCATGTTAAATATGATTCTCATGAGTTTTATTTACAGTAAAATTACTGAACATTAACTGATTATTTATTTATTTAACATACACCTTGTGATGCACCAGGAGACATCATCAGTGATCTTTTTTGGAGATGTAGGGTGTGTCAACTCTTGCAAAAATCAAATACATTTACTCAGTTGGCCAAGTTGGGATTGATCAAGCCTTGGCTTGTGTCCAGACACAGCTGTCCCACTAATGGTTCTCTTCATCCAAAGCCATTTTGAAGCAACTTATGTTACTTTGATGGCCATCCTGATGGTCCAATATATTGTTGTTCTTGCATAGGAACTTATCCTGCAATCCCTTTACATGTGACTTTCCATCCATTGTTTCAGCATTCTTCCATGTGTTCAGTATACAGAGGGATTATCTGTTGAAAGCATATATGGTCAGCAGCATGTCTGGCCTTAGTTCTGTGGAAACAGTTTGGGAAATTTTTAGCTGCTTCCCAGATTAACTTTTAGCTCTCAGTCGTGTGCTATTGTTAACAAGCCTAAAAAAAGCCGTCTGTCAACTAATGTCAGCTTCTCTCCAGCCCTGATGTAAACCTGGGTATGATGATAAACTACATCCGCGTCTTGGGTAAGACAATAAACTACGTCCAACAGCAATGCCTCTGATCAGGAGGTTTTGAGGAGTGTGGAACCACCTCTTAATTGCTGGTATTCCCAGGTCCACCCTCACCTGCTTTTTACCTCAGTTTCGGGGTTAACTATTTGCCCATATTTGAGGTTGATATGCCGTAAAACACAACAAACCAACAAACTAAACCAGCCCTGATGAAAGTGATTGCCTTCTTCACCAAATGGAAGAAATATGGAAAAACTTAAAATGTCTCTCCAGATTTATATTTTTTCTTTTTTAAATGTGATTTTTAATGTACACTCAGAAAAACATTGTCAGAATGCAGGTGTGCCCACATCTGTTTGCTTTTTCCATCAGAGATGTTAAAATCACTATATTTGCGAGTATTACAAGGTGATGATGAAAAGTTAGTTCTTAAACCAGCCCACTTCTTAAAATCTGACCAAATAACTAAACTTCAGTGGGTTTTTTTAATGTGACTGAATTTTTTTTTTAATGTATTTGTTTAATGTATTAAACTTTAATACATACTGTCTGATATTACTAGTTATATAAACAGCTAAGGACTAAGGCCAGAAGTGGTTCAGTTCATCAAACATTTTGTTGTTATTCATGGTATACCTACCTGAAGTGTTTTTGTGCCTTATACTGTCGAGAGGTCATTTAAGATCAGTATAAAATTTATATGTCCTTTACTCAAACAACTGTTTCCAATCAGGACTATCTCTTGTTTAAGCAATTCTTTAACAGTTTGGAGATTATTATTTGTTGTTATCAAGCCACAAATATTTTGCCTTAACAGATACATTGAATCTATCCAATATGAATTTTGCAATAGACATATTTCTAAAATGTTTTTTATACTTTTAAACACAATTCAGTCCTGTTGATTATGGGAAATACCATGTTCATCAGTTAAACAATTTTTTCTGCTGAAGAATACAACTTTGTGTATAACTTAAATTTTTTACCTACAAGCTTATAATTTAGAATTTGTCTATAAATGAGATATTAACATAACTCAATGAATAGGGAAAGTTGAAAATATCGAAATTATTCTTTTCTCATTTTTAACTTATTTTCTTCTAAAATTTAATAATTTCACTCTTCAGAAATCTGAATTAGAAAAAGTCCAGAGCAAAATTATCAAGTTAACAGAAGAATATGAAAAAGAAAAGAAAGAAAGTGCCTCTAAGAAAGATGCAGAATTGAATGAAGTGAAAACATCTTTGCAAGAAAATATTAAGGCTCTCCAGAATTTGGAAAAATCTCAAGAATCTCACAAGAAGATTACAGAGGATTTGACTAGTGAAAAGGAAACTCTGCAGGTAATTCGTCCATTATTCATGCCATTCTTATAAATGACTTTTCTGGACACAGTGTGTAAAAAAAATTGTCCAAATGTTCTGCGTTTCTGAGTGCTTTTGGCTACACTTTTAGCCATTATCAAGGATGATCTTATTTTTACTTTTTAACTGAATGTATGGATTGTATGTATCTGGAGTTGTAGGGATGCTTTATTTTCCAAACACAGTCAGCACATTGTGGCCATGTTCATAGTTAATGTTATTCAGTGTTGGCTTTTTCATCAACCACCATCGATGGATGCCACATAAAAATCTTTTACATTAAAAATAGCTATAAAGATATTCATCAGAATAAGTTAAAATATATTTTGTTTCAAGAATATGTAAATTTAACCATTTTATGTTTTCTAATTTCTAAATGTTTTAATAGAATGTTAGCAAAATATGTGTTAGTTTGCAAGAAAAAGGATATTTAAAACCTTGTGTTTTAAATATCCAGATGTTTTATAAGATATATCTTAGGAAATTGAATCTGATTGTTATCCAATTTTGATTTCAGTTGAAAATGTTAACTTTTATTCATTTTGTTCTCTTTTCATAGTTTGAAAAAGAAAAACTGGAGAAGCAAGTACGTCGTTTAGATGGGGATAAAGAATCTCTCACAGAAGAATTGAGTGGCTCTCAATCAGAACTGACTCGGCTTAAGAACGATTTTCAAATTGCTGACAGAGAAAAAGAGGCAATGAAGGATCAGTTGCAAGATGCTATCAAGGAAAAAGAAAAGATTTCCAATGATAAAGAGGAGGTAAATTATCTTGCCTTCAGCTTATATTTAAATATATATAAAAACAAACTTTTCAACTGTTTCCTCTATTGATGTATCAACTTTAGCATCATACAAAATAAATTTCACTGCTGTAACAATTTCTATTTAGCAAGAAAGAAAAAAATAAAATCCTTAAATCAGTTTTGTTTTAATGACAATGTTTTCTTGGATTTGGACTTTTCATATTACTATTATGGACTAGTTTTGTAAAGTTTACAAAATTAGAAGAATCAGCCAATTTTAAGTATATTGGTTTGAATATACAGAAATTCAAGGAAACTATAATATTTGGGCAAAATGAATGTTAAAAACCCTGGTGTCTGTCCCATAGAAAATTAATCAGACTTTTAAAGATAAAATATCACAAGATGAGCTTACAAAAGTCAGGCAATTGTTTGGTCAGTTTAATTAACTGGCAACTCACACTCAACCAGATTATCTAAGCTATGGCACAAGTGAACTGTTTAGTATTGAAGCAGGAAAACATTGACTGCATCAAAAAAGTCAATAAAACTGTTAAGAAGACTAAGAGAGAAAAATTTCAGTCATTCCCGTTTTGAATAATCTTGGAAAAATGAAAATTGTTGCTTCCAGTGATGCCTCATTTGCTAATTGATTGGATGGTGGATAAACAAAGAACATCTATAATGGTGTCATATCAATAGGAAAGTGGGTGCTTTTATTGACACTTCAAAAATATTGAGATTTTTAAATCATTTTGATTAGTATTTGTTTTGTGAAACTATTTACAGATATTGAAGCAGTGCAATGATTTAAAAGCAGAGAAAAATCGTCTGCTGCAGGAGCAAGCTCAATTACAACAAACAGTGACTCAGATAAAAGCCAAGTTGCAGCAACAAGAAATTGAAGTTGAACAAAAACAGAAAGAAGTGAGTTAAACTCTCTGGTTTACTCATCAGACACATTGTTATGCTTCCAATACCCAAAATAAAATCACATTTCATAAAGATCATAATTCAAGCAAAGTCCAAGAAATTGTTTAGAGTACTAAAATTTTTATTAAAAATCCTAATTAAGTTAAAATTAACTTTTTAATTTCATCTTCTTAGCAACAAAGTCTTTACACAAATAAAATCAATGGCTCTAAAGTTTATAGTATAGCTTAAAGAAATATGTTCACTATAGTCTGTCTTTTTTGTTATTTTATCTTTTTAACTGAGAGGACTTCAATAAACCCACACAATCATTTGAAAATCCATAAAATCTTGATTTACTAAAAGTACAGAACCCAATATATTTGAAGAGAAATTCATCACCAATTTTGTAATTATAGGGGTAGTAGCATAAAGAAATACAATAATTACAATTTTGGGGATTTCCTATCAATATTTTCTGATAGCTAAGAAATTTATTTATTTTTAACCGAAAACATTTTTTAATCAAAGAAATAAATTTGCTTTATCTTTTTAATAGAGCCTATACAGGAAATAAAAAAATAAAATCAATTTTCTATTTAATTTATAATTGCATTATAATAATTTAAACAGCTTTGACCATATTTAGGTATATTTTTATATTCACTTACAAAGAAAACTATTCTAAAAATTTTATAAATACAGGTGTTTGTATTGTCACAGTATTAAGTAATAAATTCAAAACTTCCAAATACAATTTATCCGAAAATTATATGATTATTAGGAAATAAAACAACTTTAAAGTTAAGGGTTTCTTCAATTGTAAATGTGTAACATCAGGATATTTTTTAATACTCACAATATGCAGTGTCAATATAAATGATCAATATATTGTGACGTTGCACTGAGTTTACTAAGCGGAGATGGCTTCTTGCAAATTAGTGAAGTGGCAGGGAGGGCCACGACGTTGGTTCATATACCACCAAATTCTTCTCCGTCTCCCATTTTTTGTCTGTCCGGAGGTGAACTTATAGGCTGGTAATTATCCAAAGCTGGATGACGGGATTTTATCGATCCTGGTTGGCTGGGGGGTGGGGGGTGACAGCGCAACAACACTGATGGTCATCAAATAATCAAAGCAAAAAAAAAAACAATGCATGTACATATTCATACATATATTTACACAATGACAAACATTTATCAACACAACATACAATATGAATAAAAGAGCAACACATTCGTGACTATATAACAAAAAATGTCTTTCTCCTTCTGTCATAAAGTTTATAGAGCCTGGCCAAGGCCAATGTTTCTTATCCCTTTTCTTCCTTTTTTATATATATATTTATAGGCTCCTTTCTTTTTTTTAACCCACATGCGTTTACAGATCTTTTCTTTTTCTTGGAAAATAAATCGAGTCACGAGGGTCTCGTTTGTTCTATTTTCCCTTCTCTTTTTCTTTTCTAAGGCCCGTTAACCTTTGCATGGGGTATAATGTCGGAAAATGGCGGTACTTATCTTATTCCCTTTTCTGAAGTGGGGGTGTCTTCTTTTTGGTAGAATTCTTCTTCTTACGGGGCTGGATGTGCCTCGGAGTTATGTCTTCGACCCTGCCTCGGCGAACATCAGCTTATAACTAACTTTTAGCTTCCACGATTTGCCCCACGTGGGTCGCTTTTTGGCGCCAACATTCTTCCTCTTCTCGGTTGACCAACATACACACACTGACCCGGCTGCTGGCACACTATTCGCTCAGAGAGAGTGGGCATTTGTTTCTCTCTCCTCGTTCGCCTAGGGATTGTATGGAGGGGACACGATGACTTTTACCACTTCCTTCCCCTCCCACAACGGCTGCTACACCACTGACCTCTGCTTTCGTGGCCGATGGGTTGCAAAGAGAGGGTGGGGGTGTCTCTCCCTCTTGCCTTCTACAACACCTCGTCACCCCCCCCCCCTCCCTTTAAGAGAAGAAAAGGGGAAATGAAAAGGTTCGTTCTGTTACCTTCTCTTCCTCCTTCTCCTTACTTGTCTTTTCCTTTCCTTCTTTCTTCTTTCGTCGGCGCATTTTCCTTCTGCGTTATTTCACCCTCTTTTTTTTTTTTTTTTTTCCTTTTTTCTTTTCTTCAGCACCTAGAAAGGCTGTTGGCTACTACATTTTCCGTCCCTTTAATGTGGGTTACTTCTAAATTGTATTCCTGTAAACTTAAGAACCAGGCTTGTAACTTTCTATTCTTGTTCTTCATTCTATCTAAGAAGGTTAGGGGGTTATGATCTGTATAGATCTTGGTAGGGTGGGCACTTGCTGTCACGTAGACTTCAAAGTGTTGGATGCTATTTATTAGGGCGAATAATTCCTTTTCGACCGTGGAATATACTTGTTGGTGCTTGTTCAACTTCTTGGAGTAGTAGCTCACTGGGCGAAGCTTTCCTTCATCTTCTTGCATCAATACTGCCCCGATTCCTTCATTACTAGCATCGACAGCTAAGTGGAATGGTTTCTCGAATTCCGGAGCCATCAACACCGGCTCCGTGCTTAGTGCCTGCTTTATCTCGTTGAAAGCCTTCCGACACTCTTCTGACCATTTAAATCTCGTCCCCTTTTTCAGTAAGTCGGTTAGGGGTGCTGCCCTTCCAGAAAAATTTTTACAAAACCTTCTGTAATAGCCCGCCATCCCAAGAAATCTCCTCAGTTCTCTAACTGTTTTTGGAGTGGGATAGTCCTGTATATCTTGGGTTTTTGCTTCACTTGGCGTAACTTTCCCGTAGCCAACAGTATGCCCAAGGTACTTGACTGTAGCCACCCCGAATTCACTCTCATCAGGTTTACGGTCAAGTTTGCTGCGTCCAGCTTCTTAAATACCTTCTTTAGGGTGTCCACATGGTCTTTCCACGTGTCGCTATAGACAACAATGTCGTCAATGTAGTCGTCTACTCCTTCTATGCCGGCGAGACATTTGGTTATTAGCCTCATAAATGTAGCCTGGGAATTCTTCATCCCGAAAGGCATTACTCGATATTGATAGGCTCCACCTGGGACTACAAAGGCAGTGATGGCCTTGTCTTCCTCGGTTAAGGGCACCGCCCAGTAACCCTTCAACAGGTCGCACTTCGTGATGTACTTAGCACGACCTATTCGGTCGATGCAGTCCTCCACGCGGGGAATTGGGAAACAATCCGCTTTTGTCACTGCGTTGACCTTTCTGTTGTCCGTGCAGAATCTCATAGTCCCATCTTCCTTTCCTACCAATACACAGGGTGAGGCCCAAGCGCTATCACTTGGCTCTATGATCTTGTTTTCTAGCATGTACTCGATTTCCTCCTTCATCAGCTTCATCTTCCGCGGGTTTAGCCTATAAGGATGTTGTTTTATCGGGGTTCCTCGAGTTAACTCAACGTCATGCTGCATCATCGTTGTTTTTCTAGGGATGTCTGAAAACAGTCCAGAGTATCCTTTCATCAGTTTTTCTAAATCGTCTCGCTCAAAACCTGACAAGGGATTCAGATTTTCGCCAAGGTCATTCAGAATCGCCGAGTTCTTTAGCTTAAGGGGTGGATCCTTCCCAGTCTGCCCCTCCTCCTTCGTCTCGACATCTTCAACTGACCGGTCTTTACTGGTTACCGCTAAGACTGGTTGGCTGTCTCGGCGAATATACCTCTTGAGCCTATTTGTGTGGCACACCTGCGTCTTCCTCCTTCCTTCGGGTGTGTTAGTTCGGTAACTTCTCTGTGCAATCATGTACGGGCCTTGGTACTTGCCGTCAAAGGGTGACCCTTTATTGGGTGACAATAACGATACTTCTTCACCCTTCTCAAATTCTCTCCTCCTTGCACTTTTATCAAATTTCACCCTCATCTTCCTCTCCGCTTGTGACAGACTCCTCCGCGCCAATTCTTGCATTCCGGCTAGGTTTCTTTTCAGCCGGTCAACTTTGTCGATATGTGAGCGACTTCTTAAATTATCTCGCTCCCTTGGCTCTGATGCCCCTTTATTTTTCCCGTTCTGGGTGCCTGGCTTGGTCATCCCATTTGGCTTGCTCTTCTCTGCCCTTATTTCGTTCCCAAGTAGTAGGGAAATGCCCTACATTGGTAGTTTATCCACTACCCCCACCTGGATTGGTCCAGTTCTCCACCTTGACTCCAGGGTTACCCTGCATAGTGGGACTTTCATCCTGCTCCCGCCAATGCCTTCGATCTGCATTGTCTCGTGTGCCGCTTTTAGGACCCCTTTCGGTACCTTTTCTCTCACCAGCAGTGATTGGGAAGCTCCTGTGTCCCTCAATATCTGTATTTCCACGGGTTTTTTATCGGGACCTTTTATGATCCCTTTCCTCGTCCATGGACGATACGACACATTCCCTCTGTTCGTCGTGACAGCTCCTTGAGGTTTTCCCACCGGTGTGTGGTTTGCTTCTGGTCCTTTTCCCAGTTGGCACCTTATAGCTATGTGCCCCGCTTGCCCACACCTGTAGCAGACCACTGTTCGGCCGTCTCTCTTAAAGGTGCCTCTATTTTCTTCTTTCGGCCTTGGGGTTGGGTGCACGTCTATATTTTCTTTTATTCTGTTCCCCTGGCTCCCCAGGTAGGACCTTCCTTTTACTTTCCGATGTGTGATTGTGTACTCATCAGCCAGTGCAGCCAGCTCGTAACCCGTATCGGTTTTCTTCTCACTAAGATGCACTCTGATTTCTTCCGGCACACAATTTAAGAATTCTTCGACTAATATTAGCTGTCGGAGTTTCTCAAAGTCACCTTCTATCTTTTTGGCGTCGCACCACTTTTTTAGAGCATTCTCCTTTTCACGCACAAATTCCACATATGGCTGGTTTTCCTTTTTCCTCTGCAGTCGGAATTTCTGCCTGTAGGCTTCTGGAACCAACTCAAAGTTCTTCAGGACTGCCGCCTTTACTATTTCATAATCGGCACAGCCTTCTGGTGGCAGGGTCGCGTAAGTTTTCTGGGCCTTCCCCATGAGTACTGTCTGGAGCAGCATGGACCAACATTCCTTTGGCCATCCGAGGTTCTGGGCTGTTCGCTCGAAGTGTGCGAAATACTCGTCGATATTGGCCTCGTCAAATTTCGGGACTAGCCGGACTTGCTTCGCTACATCGAAGGCTTCATGGCTTTCCCTACGTCCGTTTCTCACTAATTCGATTTCTCGCAGCCTCGTTTCCTGCTCAATTCGGGCTTTTTCCAACTCCATTTGGGCTTGGATTCTCGCCTTTTCCAGTTCTACCTGTTCGGGGGTCATTTTTATAGGTTCGCTCGGTAGCTCCCCTAAAATTGCCTCTTCAAATATATTCTCATCTACCATGTGCTTGGCTATTACTCTGATGAGTCTGTCTTTCCTCATCGGCTTTTGCACGTTCAATTCCAGTTCCACGCCAAATCTTATCAAGTTACTTTTTCTAAGCCTTCCTAATTTTTCCATGGAGGGCTCTTCTAAAAATTTGTCGTTTCATCCATTTTTTTCGTTTGGGCCATAGCGTTAGATGAGGTTGCTTCAGAACACAGCTTCCGAATATGGGTATGGGAATATTAGGATCGACAAATTGAAAAGAGAGAAAATCTATTCCCGTAACGAGCCCCCAAATAAGTATATGTGACGTTGCACTGAGTTTACTAAGCGGAGATGGCTTCTTGCAAATCAGTGAAGTGGCAGGGAGGGCCACGACGTTGGTTCATATACCACCAAATTCTTCTCCGTCTCCCATTTTTTGTCTGTCCGGAGGTGAACTTATAGGTTGGTAATTATCCAAAGCTGGATGACGGGATTTTATCGATCCTGGTTGGCTTGGGGGTGGGGGGTGACAACGCAACAACACTGATGGTCATCAAATAATCAAAGCAAAAAAAAACAATGCATGTACATATTCATACATATATTTACACAATGACAAACATTTATCAACACAACATACAATATGAATAAAAGAGCAACACATTCGTGACTATATAACAAAAAATGTCTTTCTCCTTCTGTCATAAAGTTTATAGAGCCTGGCCAAGGCCAATGTTTCTTATCCCTTTTCTTCCTTTTTTATATATATATCTATAGGATCCTTTCTTTTTTTTAACCCACATGCGTTTACAGATCTTTTCTTTTTCTTGGAAAATAAATCGAGTCACGAGGGTCTCGTTTGTTCTATTTTCCCTTCTCTTTTCTTTTCTAAGGCCCGTTAACCTTTGCATGGGATATAATGTCGGAAAATGGCGGTACTTATCTTATTCATTTTTCTGAAGCGGGGGGTGTCTTCTTTTTGGTAGAATTCTTCTTCTTACGGGGCTGGATGTGCCTCGGAGTTATGATGTCTTCGACCCTGCCTCGGCGAACATCAGCTCATAACTAACTTTTAGCTTCCACGATTTGCCCCACGTGGGTCGCTTTTTGGCGCCAACATTCTTCCTCTTCTCGGTTGACCAACATACACACACTGACCCGACTGCTGGCACACTATTCGCTCAGAGAGAGTGGGCATTTGTTTCTCTTTCCTCGTTCGCCTAGGGATTGTATGGAGGTTTTACTGCTTCCTTCCCCTCCCTCAACGGCTGCTACACCACTGACCTCTGCTTTCGTTGCCGATGGGTTGCAAAGAGAGAGTGGGGGGTGTCTCTCCCTCTTGCCTTCTACGACACCTCGTCACAATATGGATATCCAAGAATATTAAGAGAGATATTTTTTGTTTATTCAAAAAACATTTTTTCAGTTGTCTAATTGCTTACAAGGTACTTTTTTAAAAATACAGTAAAATTAATATAATTTTAATTTCATCTTCTTAGCAACAAAGTCTTTACACAAATAAAATCAATGGCTCTAAAGTTTATAGTATAGCTTAAAGAAATATGTTCACTATAGTCTGTCTTTTTTGTTATTTTATTTTTTTTTGTTACAGATTGAAAAATTGCAAGAAGAGTTGTCAAACAAAGAGAAATCCTTGTCCCAATCATTACTGCAAGAAGAAACGACTCGTTCCTTGAATAAGGAATTGTGAGTGATTTTTATATATATAGGTACCTCTACAGAAACACTAAAAAATCAGCATATCATGATGAAAACATGCTCCAAACATAATGAAAACAGTTTTATCCTCAAAATCTTTATTATTAAAAGGAAGGATCAAAGTATTTTTTGACTATTAAATTTTTTACTCCTTTTTTAGAACATTCAAAATTTTGATTTACAAAAGTGTTTTTCTTGTCTCAGTATTTGTACTAACTTTTAACATAGCAAATTTTAGCCCTTTTTTTTTTTCAATGACACACTAATTTGGAAATTCTTGCAAATTCAAATAATTGTCAGATTTTAATGAAATGAATGAAATTTTTTTTGTTAGAAAATCTTGATAAAAATATTTTTTTACATGTTTCACTCCTTTACTTAATTTTATGAAAACTTGAGAAATGCAACGAGATAATTTTTAATGACTATATTAAAAGCAGAATTCTTTGAAGTATTTAAATCACCAAATTTTTTTTTGCAAAATTGAACCCAGTCTTACCAAAAGGCTGTTCAGAATTAAAAATTAAAAAAAAAAATGCAATAAAACTAAAACATTTAATTAGAGAAACTTTTAATTGCTTCATGAAATTTTACAAGATTTGTTTTCATTTATTTTTTTTACAATTTTAAATTGAATAATAAAGTTTTTAAATCTTTTAAAATTTATTTTTAATGAGATAATTCTAAGGAAATATTAAGTAAAACTATATTTACTAATCATTTTTAAAAGAATTTCGATTTGTTTTTATATGTGTGATTATATACAGAATTTCTGAAGTATGGATATACAAACTGATAAATCTAGCATTTAAAGGTGACTTGTTTTAAAGGTTTTCCTCTTATGGCAAAAAAAAAAAAAAAAAAAAAAATTGTCTCATCCACCATACCTAACACATTCAGCTGTCAATTGGATGTAAATAAATTAACACATATCAGTAAAACAAGACCTCATAGTTGAGAAATGTTTGTATACAACATTTAATGCAATAAGTAATATTTGTTTTAAATCAGATTAATCTAACTTTAAATTTACTAATTTTTCAGAAATATATATTTTATTTTTGCCAGATTTTTAAAACCGAGAATTAACTTTTGTTTACAAATCTGTCAAAAAATGGACATTTTGATTAATTTTTTTAATGAAAAAAAAATTGATTCTGATCAATGTAATTTGTTTGAGTATTGTTTACTGAAAATAGTAAATTTTAAATTCTTTAGCTTTCAATTAAAGCTCAAATGAAAGCTTTTTTATTTTTTAAAAATTCATTTTAAACCTTGCATATTCCGAATTAGTGGAGGTACACACACACATACACACACACACACACACACATTATTTCTTTTCATTTCAGTCTCTTTTTCCCAAAGCAATAAATAAAGCCTAAATACTAAATGTTTGGGTGATTAATTGGAAAAAAATATTCACAGTGCATAGATTTTGTAGATTGGTAATTGAGTAATTTTTCTATCTCCCCCTACCATATCTCATATCTCTCTCTCTCTCTCTATATATATATATATATATATATATATATATATATATCAATTTCTATATAGAAGAAGTAATTTCTGATGTTTACATTTTTTTTTAGCTTAAAATAAATTATCTGTTAACTTTTTCCTATTGTAAAAAATCATGAACTTTTAATATTGTTGTATAGAGAGTTTCCAGCTATAAAACACTATTTTTATTTTTTTACACTTTTTCATAGTAGTAATATTGGCAAAAAAATACTGACTGTACTCAATCTTTCATCAATTTGAACATAGCTTCTATGGCATGTCACTGTCACCACTGCTGAAATACATTCCTTGCCACCAAACTGTGCTCACATTCACCGTTTGATCCCCATAAACATTTAGTGTGTGCCAAATTTGAACAGGTGCATTTTTTTTTTTTCATGGAGAAATTTAGTGACACGCTTCTTTGTGCACACTTTCATGTCAAGCAACATTTTGCAAGACTGCTATTTGTAAAGGTAAATATGAAAAAAATAAGTTCCCAGCAGAATTTCAACCTCTACTGCCAGACTAACATAATAAAATAAGAGGTATTACTTTTTGTGTGAATATATGTGATAGAAATATTGCCAATTTTTTTAATTGACATGTTTGAATGTTACTCATTTATGTCAAAATACTTTGACAGAGAATATGCAAAAAGTGAAATTTCGAAGTTGAAAATGATATTGGAAGAAAGTCAAAGTGAGAAAAATGCATTAATAGAGGAATTACAATCTGCAAAAGATATTTTGACGTCCAGTGTTAAAGTAAGTACTCTACTGAATTCTGTAAAATTGAAATGGCTTCTTTCTTTTTGATTTTGTCTTTTTTTATTTAATAAAATGTTTTGCTTTTCAAAACTCATTCAACTTGAAATGTAATCAATAAAAAAAATATCAATCTTTGAATACCATTCATGCTCATACTTTATAAATAGATTAAGTAGTTTTTCAGAAAACAGTTGCTACTAATTTATGGTCCATCAACTAATAATAATATAATTGTAAAAAAATAATAAATTACTTACATGTGATTCAAAACTTACTTTTGTTGGGAAATATTTTTCCTTTATATACCTATGGAGTTACAATAGTGCTATAATAAATGTTATTATTCTCCCAAAATATTCTAAGTTATTTTTATTAAATCTTTCAGCAAGCTGATGAGAAACTTGAAAAGAAATTACAAGATATTCATAAGCAGTAAGTTGTGATTCTTCTCTTAAAATTTTCTTACATTATTTTACTAACCTCTTGTTTTATTAAAAGATGTTTTTTTTTTCAATTTGATATGCAATACTCTACAGTGTTCCTTCATGATTTTTTTGTTTCAAGTATATTAAGGAAGGACAATCGGCTTTTGGTAGTGAAACATTTTGCAAGTAAATAATTTGCACGTTTTTTTGTGCTTTTAAAACTTAATGGTATCTCCTGCCAAATTTATTGTGGTTACTTTGAAGATTTTAAAAACTGAACAATGCCCACCTTCTCAATATCTTAATGTGTACTATTCAGCCAAAATAATTTCTTAATATTTTTTTCCATTAAATTAATGGACTTTACCTACCTCTCACTATCAACTGACCCATAAAGATCATGAGCAATACTTACCTTAAATTTGAACATTAAAAATATTTTAAACTTGTTTATTACCAATTATGAAATTTTAATAACTTTCTGCTTTGTTTTTAATTTGGTAATTAAAGATTTAAGAATAAAGTATATTTTGGACTTTTTTCTTGAATGAAGAAAGTCATTAAAATTGGATACTTAAAGATATTTTCTGCTGTGTTATTGAATTTTATTATTCCAGACTTGTCTACAGAAAGGAAACTGATTTAAAAAAAATGAAATAACCTTTCCTCACTGAATCTTATGTGCTTTTTTCTCAAAAACTTCTCAACAATCAGTGACTATATTTTCCTTTAATCATTAGAATTAAGTAATATTGTACATAATTAATTTCATTTGTGGGATCATATGATACATTTTCTTGAAACCCATTCTTTTTTAACATACTCTCTTAAATTGGTCATCCTTTCTGATTTTCTGATATAGGTTTCTGCAAAAAATCCTTGACACTATAAATAAGTTTACTGCATTAGAGGTGTTTGCTATCCCATTTCTGATTATTGGCTTTCTTATTAGCTAAGGAAATACACTTGAATTAACATGCAACAACTTACTAATGTCTGTAGACAAAAGAGGACTAATCTCAAATTAGTCTGGCAACAACAGATAAACTCACAAGCAAATACCTAAATGTTTAATCTGCTATTGCTCTTGTTATTTTTAATGCCATATTTCTTCAGAATGGAGAGGAGTATGGCTTTCCACAAATTCCTTTTCTTTAATATCTGCTATGATTGTCCTTGGGAAAGATAGGAGGTGGTTACTCATTGCCTTTTTCCATAGTTTTAAATTTAAAGTTGGCCTAGACTGACTGTCATCTAATGCTAGAGAGCCCAATTTCCTGTAATTTAAACCATAACTGGTGGTTGTGTGAAGCTGAATTCCTATCTTCCCCAATGGCATTAGTGCAAAGTGAACACAACATGATAGGATGAAACTTAAAATCAGCCTGTTGATTCCATTTCCCATGCTATTAACTGTGAGGATCTCTGCACATTTTCTTCTTGATAAAGAAGTATAAAACTTTGTGTATTACTATGAACTATAAAACATCACTTCATACAGTAGGAAATATGCCTTGTAGATAAGATGTAATGAAACTGAAACCACTACTGAAAACAATTCAGAGATTTTAATTAATACACAATGAGATATTGCTACAGCAATAATTTTTTTCTTTCACTGATTCTTACAGGAAATGAAAGCTCTTCTTATTCTAAACTTAACAATTCTCTATTGTCCCTGTCATCTATAAAGAAATCAGCTGATTTAAATGTACATATAATTATTTTAATATTTCTTCCTTAAAAGAAAATGCTAAGTATGTTAAATATTTCATTTTTAAGAAGAAAAGATATTGGCTGTAACATATTCCAAGCTTTTTAATTGAAAGGAATGTGTGATAGGATAGATTTAGCAATATTGTGACTTAGTCTAAAGTTAACTAATTTTATCACTTTGGGTAAAAAAAATATCACTTTCTATACAAAATTGAGTAACGGTAACATTGCACCATATAATCCATTTATATATAATTGTATTTATGGTCAAAATATTTCAAGTTTTATTTCTATTGGATATTTTTAAACACCTAACATTTCATTTATGTAATATTTACAAATGCTGGTTACTCTAAAATTTAGGAGGATTTTCTCAAGACTTTATTTCATTTCCATAATCATGATTTTGTATTCTGCTTAATAATATCCAATGTGACTAATCTATTTTTCCCTTGTTCCCTGATAATGCTTCCTACCTTGTGACCATCTTCACCATCATCTCCTCACCATAATTATGGTAAGAAAAAATATCATGGTCTTGTACTTTTGTTTGCATGGACACTATTTTACATCAAACTTATAGCTTTTCCTTCTATTTTGTCAATTGTGTCTATAATTTCTCTGTAGATTTTTTTTAATACAATTGAATGTGACTTTTGATACATTATCAAAAATTTAATTTTGAAGTTTGATCTGCTCCTGATTTTCTACTTAAGTGTTTTTGTATGAGTGTTTTACTTTTTTGTGTTGAATATGGCTCTGTGGCTGTATCTTTTTGGCTTGGTGCAACTTGCTGTAATAATTATGAAAATGTATTCCTGATACTTTGAAAACAAACCCTGGATAGTTCAAGTTACTGCACAATATTTTGGGGTCCTCAATATTTATTTCTTTTAATCTGTTAATATTGAAAGTAAAATTGAGCAATATTTTCAAATAAATATCTTCCCTCTACAGGCATGCATGCATGCATACGTTTTGACATATTTTATGAAGGGGTTAGTCCATGAACTTATTTTGAGTAGTACATATATGTCCATATAAGCATATATATATATATATATATATATATATATATATATATATATATATATATATATATATATAATTTGCTTCTGTTTCACACTTCAATATTATCTTCAAAGTGTGAAAATTGACAGTCATCTACTGTTGATGTATATGTCCATATTTTTTCCCCCACACTGAATGGGGTAAATGAAGAATATAAATACAGTTTGTTTATACAGATAAAGGAAATGACAAAGCTAAATCCCAAAATTACTAGCATAATCTTTTTATTACCAAAAGAAAATGTTTTGAAAAACTACACACACACACACACACACAAATTAAACTAATTTTTACCTTTTTATATTATTGATAATAATGTGCAATGATATTAACCATTTAACCAAACAGCATCTACTAAATTATGATCACTAGTACTTCAGATATCAAGTTAAGCAGATCATATTTGTAGTGCATAAAAGTTCTAAATATTTTTCTATTATTTTTTCATTAACTCAAATTTATCTATAATATTTTAGATATCATAAAAATAATTTTTGGTGCACATAACTGATAATATCTTGAAAGAAAACTTAATTTTCAATAAATATGTTAGCTGTTCTTCCTAGCATGCACTATTACTGTTATTGATGGCCATCATGTAATTTTTAAATTATATGCACTATATAAAAATTTACCAGTAAATAGATATTAAACTTCTTTTTGACTATTAAAAAAAAGGTTTTTAAAAAAATTATATTTACATATTTTCAGTAAATAATATTAATTTATAATAGATTATTTTGATGTACAAATTTGTATAATCTATATGAATGGAATTTAAATTTTTTAATCACTCATTTTGGATTTATTACATTTTAAACTGCAAAATTATCAATTTAATACAATCCAAGCTTTATTGCTAATTTTTTTTTTTTTTTAAGATAAATTCTTTGCTCTTACTACCAAATTTAGTTTTATAAATTTATATTAACTAAAAGAATTTCATATTCAATTTATAACAGGTTGTTTTCCTGTTTGTTTTGTTCTATCACAGAAAGCATATCTGCTGCTATTAATGATGCAAAGTATTTTAAAATTAATTCCCTTTGGTAATTCTTTCATCATGGTGGCATAACAGTTGAAAAATTACAAGCAATTTTGGCAGTTTTTGAAAAATTAAATATTAAGGAAAAAACTTGGTTCATTTTATTTTTTAAATTGCTTCTGCTTGTTTTCTTAAAGTAATATATATGTTTATATATTAAACTACATTAGTTAAATCATGACAACCTCTCCAACTTGTATACCTTACATAAACATGTATTTTTTTTCAATTTCTAACATGGGACCTTGACTGAAGTCACTTTGGATTGTCCTAGTTTCTATAATGACTCTTCCATGACTATCAAAAATTTTGAATATTAATAACAGCCAATCATTTCTAATCTATATTTGTTATCATCTTTACAAAATTAATATTTGCATCACCTGATACTTTTTCCATGCTATTTTTAATGATCCTGACTTTTTATTTATTTTTTTAACTCTTTGTAATGTTTTTTTTTTTTTTCATTTATTTCCTACTATTATTTCTTGTGCCTGGACAAAATTGTTTATTTGATTTTTGTTGTGACATCTTAGCATGGTCTCAAAATTCTTCCTTCTTTTATGACTTGTGCATCTTTCTTCAACTCTTCATGGGATCCAATGTTTGGATTGGATCTCCTCAATGGTAATGCAATTGCTCACAACTGGAATTATTCCCCCAGAATAGCTCTCATAAGTTGCCCTTTGGAAAGTAGTTGCATAAATTTGCACATTTTATTTGTACACAAGACTGAGAAATGCTGACCTGGGCCTTGTATATTTTTATTTCAGATACAGTGCACAACTAAAGGAAATAGAAACTGAAAAGTCAACTTTGGTAAAACAAATTGAAACTAGAAGTGCACTCATAAAAGAAAAAGACTTGAAAATTACTCAGCATCAAGAGGAGGTATGTATCTACCTTTTTATAGTAATGTAAGACCTGTTTTTATATTTAAACATCATGCTTAAATACTTGATTCAAATTAATATTATCGTCTTAGGTGCTTCTACACATGCATGCACTTGTAAGATCATTGACTGGCTGACCCTTTCAAATACTCCTACATGATGTTGAATGATTTCACAGGCCCCCTGATATGTTGAAGTGTCTTTGCATTATTGATGTATGTTGCATAAACCAATTGTTTTAGGTGCCCCCACAGATGAAAATCCAAAGGATTGAGGTTGGGAGAACATTCAGGCCATGGAACCGTCCTCCCCTACCTATTCATCTTTTATGGTAGATGTCAGCCAGTGCATCACAAACAATGTGACTAAAATGTGCTGGAACCCCATCATGCATGAACCACCTTGCATCTTCATATTAGCAGAGGTACATCCTCTAACAGGTCTGGAAGTATGTTTGAAATAAAGTCCCTGTAGTCAGCTCCTGTAAGACGTGCTGGGAGAACATATGGACCTACCAGACAGTCACCTACAATTCCATCCCACACATTAATCATAAACTGATGCTGGTATCAAGCCTGTATTGTACTATGGGTATTCCAATATAAACACACAAATATTGGTTCTGTAAATTTGTTAGTCCATCTCTTTCAAATGTTGCCTCATCTGTCCTGAAGAGACAAACAACAGATTGGCTTTTTGTGCAATAAACCATTGGCAAAGTTCTCCCGTGGTGAGTGATTAGAGGGCAAAAGACCTTGCACACATTGCAAATGATACAGATACAAGAATTGCTCTTGAAGTAGCCTTCATGCATTACTATGAGATGTACGACATGCTAGAGCCACTTGACATGTGCTGATACTTGGATCATCTCTGAATACATTCTCCATGGTCAGGCGTACAAGCAGATCTCAGTCTTCCTCAATCCATAGTTTGTGGTGCCACAGATACTGTGTCAGCAATGTAATGATAAACAGCAGCCACTGTTGGACTTGGCTACCTTCAGTCTGGAAATGCAATCTGATACAGACATGCAGCTTTATGTCTATTACATTTTACATGGCCATATGTAAAAATCATATCTGCCTGCTCACAATATGAATATCCTGCTATTGTTAAATGGAACACTTCTCAGTTAACTCACTACCTCAAACATTAAAGACAGACTAACCACAAATGTATATGCATGACAAATGTAACCTAGTCTATACATGGCAACACAGTGCCATCTACTGTAAACTTTCTTTAAATTTAATAACTCAAAAACAAAGAGCCCTGTTGGCAGGGCTTCAGAATATGTTGACTGCACCCCTGTAGAGGGTAAAAGACACTCAACGGGGTCACCTGTTGGCCATGGGTGGCAACCCATGATGCTTGGGGACGGGATCCTGGTGGTTGAGCAGGTCGTGACCCAGGTGAAAAGTTTCACGACCCTGCAACACATGCAAAAGAAATATTAAACTGGACAACCTTTGACAAGATAAAAATCAAAACATAACACAAAACCCTAAATTAATCCAAAGGAGTAGTGAGAAGCCATGAACTCTGACTATGCACCCTGGAAGAGATAAAAACAAACCTAAAAAAACAACGAGTAAAAGATGTCAAAAGAATAACTATTAAAAAAAATGGTACACTTATTGAAACCAACACATATATATTAACCTTTAACTCCCCTATAATACCCAGGGACATAAGAATTGCATATTCAATAGCAAAAGTGGAGACCTACATACCAATGCCACTTCGGTGTTACCGATGCCAAAGATACGGACACCACAAAGAAACTTGTGCTAGAGATCCAGTGTGTAGAAGATGTGGAAATACAGAAGATTGCAGGGAAAGACCTAGGTGTCCAAACTGCAAAGAGGAGCACACTGCAGGCTCAAGAGAATGTAAAGTATGGCAGAAAGAAAAGGAAATCAACAAAACAAAATATTCACGAAATATCTCTTTCTTCAAAGCAAGAAAAATTGTCAAAACACTGACACCCACAATAACATATGCCTCTATGCTGACCTCAGAAAATAAACATCCTGAATATCCAAAAAAAGAAACAAGAGAAAAAAACTAACTACAAATCTGAAGAAATCTCAACCTTAATAGATAACCTGAGAATTCTACTTACTGAGCTAACCATAATACTCAAACCTGAAATGATGACAACAGCTAAAAATAACCAAAAAATAACTGAACACTCCACATCAAATACCACAAAACAAACTCCAAGAGAGAAAACCAAAAGCCTCAGCAGAAACCAAACAGACCTGCAAAACCAAGACAAAGAATCTACTGCAAACAACCTGAAAACTCAAAACAGACTTTTACTTCTCAACAAAATAGAACAAGAACAATCAGAAAACACAAACACAACCACAACTGAACCTTCAAAAAGAACACACCCTGGAAAAAATGCGACTCAAAAAGACACACAAACTCTTAAGAAAAGCCAGCTGAGCCAACGATCAACTTCATAGAAAAGATCAAAAAGTCAAACAAAATCCTCCCCAGAATAAAAAGCAACAAAACAAAAACCCTAGCAGCATAACAACCGAGAATAACCCCACCATCCCTAGAAGAGATGGATATATCATAAAAAAAAACAAAAAGCATAATGAACTCAAGATCACACAAAATTCTACAATGGAACTGCAGAGGAGTGAAGGAAACAAGACGAAAATATTATAACCATAAGAGCCTCAAAAGAATCTTTGAAGAGACAGACACCAACATGATCAAAAATCATTATCAATAACAAAAAAAAAATTTTTTTCCTTTTTATAACTTAACCCAATGCCACGATTACGCTCTGCTAAAGTACTTACAAGAGCCTCTAAGGCCAGAATATCTATCTGTATGTCAAAGTGTGATTATCAAGCTATCTATCTGATTATCGACATATATATCTTTATATCGAAGTATGAATGACAAGCTATCTATCTAGTTATCAAGGCCCAGATATCTATTATTGGCATTAAATAATCCAATGAGGTTGATATGCCGTAAAACACAAACAATCAAAAACAAAGGATTTGCAGACATATGTTTATATATCTTTGGTGTGAGGAACCCGACCCCAAAGTTTGTATAAGTATTTTTGATACATCAGGTGTGTGTGTATATATTTGTTGTAACCTAGGAAAATTTACTAAATAAGAATAACCAAAACAAAGGTTGGAAATGGAACAATAATATTTATAACAGAAACAACATACAAGAGTTGCCAGCGGCATGTAGTAAGTAATCAACTGCTAGTGGTGAGCTAGAAGTGAACCCCAAGTGGAAGGATATTTGCCAACCGCCCCATGCGGTCAGGTGTGGCACAAGGCCGAATTTAACATGGGGTATCTGAGCCCGTAGGCTTAAGCAAAAATTCCCCGTAGATCCTGTAAAAAGCGGGGTCGGGTAGCTGTCTACCACCCCAGACGAAACTCTGCTCTTCAGCATAGCTTCGTCTAGGTTCCTCTCTGCCCAGAGACAGAGAGTTTGACAAGCACACTTGGAAGTGAACCCCAAGTGGAAGACAACATACAGTATATTCCACTGTATTTATAAGGATTGGTACATGCCCATTATAGTCCATAGGTATAGTATTTTTTATATATATATATATATATATATATATATATATATATATATATATATATAGCAATCGTTTGAGAAGGTGGCTGGGTTTGCCGAAATGCTTAAGTGGTGCGGCCCTCTATGGAAACAGCAACGCATTGCGCCTCTCCTTTAGCAGCCTCGTTGAGGAATTCAAGATTACGAAAATGAGAGAACAGCTGCAGTATGTAGAATCTAAGGATCCCAAACTAGCAGCAGCAGGAATCCAGACAAGATCTGGCAGAAAATGGAGTGCTGAAGGAGAGTTGTGAGTGGCGGAGGAGAGACTTAGGCATAAAGCTATATTAGGATCAATAGCTAGAGGCAAAGCGGGATTGGGGTTTTTTCCCTATACGCAAACCAACATTGCCAAAGGCAGAGAAAGATGCCAACTCGTCCAAGAAGAAGTCCGGTCAGACGTAGAAGAAATGTGTTACTGTAAAAAATCAGTCTAAGTCGGCAGGAAGCCTGAACAAAATAGGAGAATGTAGAAAAGAAAAGAATTACATGGTCAGATTGCTGGCGAACAATGTCGGCAAAAGGCATGGAAGATATACTATGACCCTGTAGAAGTTGGTTGCAGGGGCTTTGCTGGACAGTCGTTATGCAGAGCCCTAGCAAAAATAGGCATAGTGGGGGCAGTTAGAGCGAGAGCGCTGAAGGACATTACCGACGCGGTTCTCACTGCGTCAAAATGGATTTGGCTTAAAAGATCAGAGCCATGGAAGAAATAGTGAGGACATTAAGGGAAATCTCAATTATAATTAGATGTATTATACGTTATAAGGGAATATTAAGACAATATATTAAGTTAGGGTAGTTGAACTGTTCTAGATAGATGTTGAGAAGCATCGTTATGTGGGGAGGGATGGGTTTTTTTTTGTTTTTTTCACTTGACTTTTCGGTTTCTGATTGGCATTAATATTTTTTTAACGCTTACTGGCAGTTTTATTTCAGTACATAAGCCTAATTGCAGTTTATTAAGAATGGAACGGGGGGAGGAAGATATAGTTTCTTAGTAATAATAGTCTGGAAAAATAGGGAGTTGATGCTGGCACTGATTGAGTATATTTATTTTGAGAAATATGTATCAGATTGTAAATATGAGCATAGGTTACTTAATTGAGTAGATAGTATAATTATTTAGTTACTTATTTATTGTTAGTAGGCCATCGGATTTTTTTTCTTTTTTTTTTTCTTTTTTTTTTTTTTTTTTTAGTCGGTAAATTACAAACGTGTAGACGTGTTTTTTTTTTTGTTTTTTTTTTATGTTTTTGTTTAGCGAATTTATTTTGAGAAACCTCTAGTATAGATTAGTTTTGAGTTGGATATGAGTGTAGGTTTAGTTAAAGATTTGGGATGGATATGGGATTAGTATTTAAAAGGTAAAACACGGACATAAACAATGCAATAAAGATACCAGCTTACCTCGGTATGGATTCCGGAAATAAAAAAACTGGATGTAGTAATAAGACACCATTATATAGAAGAGGAGTGTGAAAAGCCCTGTTTTCGTTGGCTGACGCTGACTGACATGTGTCAATAAGAACAGTCGAAGTCCAGCCTTACTGGTTTAGTAATTACTGTTTTTTGCAATGTCGCGGTGCGTAGCACGACGCTTTCAAGGAGGCGGCCTGTTTCACCTAGAATCAGGTCGGGGTTGCTGTTGGAGCCGATATGATGCGAAACCCGAAATCGGTGATGAGAACAGTGCATCACTGAAGACCACCCTTGATGCATCTAAAATGTATGACGTAACTATATATATATATATATATATATATATATATATATATATATATATATACACACACACACACACACAATAATGGCATCCCAAATTTCCCAAAACCTGTTTTATAAAGAAAGGTAGCCTTTAGGAACCTGTTCTGCTTATTTTTTCAATCTGAGAATGGAAATAAATCATTTTGTAGTATCAAAAAGAATTAAACCATTTTTATAAATTAATAGAAAACATTTATTTAATAAGATGTTTCCAGATTGAAATTCTGTTCTCATCATATTTCTTATTCAGAAGTATGATGCTTTTTGACTCTAGTACCATCAGCCACATTTGAACTGAATTGCTGCAGTCCCAAAGATCCAGTGGAAGACCTATCAAATTTATGACTAGAAGATTTGCCACATTTTTAACTTCAAGACAATTTCTTTTGTCAGAATAAATTATGTTCATTACAGAAAACCCTCTTTCAACCTCTGCAGAATTTTCAGCAATGGTATTAATTATATTTTTAGCTCTTTGGATAGATTTGGTACAACATGTTTATGGTAATTTCTCATTACATTTTCAATGTAATCAGGAAATTCGTTAACAGAGATCTTGCGGCAAAATACTTTACAAATGTCCCATAACTTCTCTTCAACATCTTTCCAAGGAACTACATCTTCCTTATTCCAAGAATCTTGGTTCATATTAACTAATTCATGAATTTTATGCTTTATGTTATGAGAGTTATTGCTTATACCAACACAATCCATTAGTCTTAATCTCATATTTATTATCACTGCATTCAGTAATTTTTGACAAAGAAGACTCATTGTTTGAAACAAAATTAATATGCTGAAATTCTTTAGAAGAGATAGTTTCAATTATTTTATTTTCGTAAGTACCACTGTTCTGAGAAAATCAAATGCTTTGATTGTTCTTTTAATCAATTATTCAGCTTGTAATATATTTAAACATCTTCCTTGAAGAGCATCTGACAAAGAAATTTCTTCCAGTACAATGATCATTAATGCCAGATCTCTCATAAAAGATTTGTTGGAAAGACACTTGGCCATTCCGGCAAATTTCTCATTAGTAGAAAAAAAAATAAAACACATAATGCTGGATAAGTTTGCCATGTTACAACTGTTGATCTATGGCTGCAGGCTGCCCAGCTTGGATCAAAAACTCTACCGATCTTGAAGATTTCAATTCCCAGTTCATTTGAAATTGTTATCAGTGTCATTTGTTTTTTATTAGACTGGTGAAATAGCTTGTAAACTGCGTCTAGAGATTATATGCAAGTTATGAATTGGTATAAAGAGTTGCGTCTTTAATGTTAAAAGTCCTATTATGATGTTGTTTAGATTCTACTCAATATTATTAACTTAGATATATAGTGATAGAGAAAACTATTGTTTTTGGTTGGAAAAAATTTTACTAAGGTAACAAAACAGACTAATTTGACTGTCAGTAGTTTATTTGCAACTATTTATTTTGATACTTTTACATTATTATACCTTGTAAAACTAATGTAAAAAAATATGAAAAGATTTTAGAACAAATTTGTCAATTTCTTAAAGGAAAAACATAAAAAAAACATTTTATTTTAAAAATAAAAAATATATTAACAAAAAATAATAAGAACCTCCTAAAATTTATTGCACAAATGCTCCTTTCTTTTCAATAACTCTTAGCAGCCTATTGTCAACATCTGATGTTAGATTTGCAATTTTAGCGGTCACACTTGCTGTTGAATTGCCTTCCATTAGAATAAATATCTCTCTTGAGGATGCTCCACAGGTTCTCAATGGGATTCAAGTCACAGCTATTTGAAGGCCAGTCCATAAGAGAATCTTCAACAAATCCCTTTTCTTTCAACCAGGATTTAGTAAATTTTGATGCATGACTTGGTGTGTTGTCTTGCATAAAGATCATAGATCTACGCTTGGCTAAAGACTGGTTATCAAGCCATTCAAAGAAATATTGCTCTAGAAAATCACAGTAACTTTTGGAATTCATTTTAACCCCATCTTTCAGTTTAAATGAACCCACAAGCTCATTACCAATAATCCCAGCCCATATCATGATCCCACCGCCGCCTTGTTGGCATTTAAAAAATTTTCTTGAGTCATGTTGCTTGCAAACCCATCCTTGAGCACATCCATCGGGCCCATCAAGGGTGATCCTTGATTCGTCTAAAAGCACTTTACTGAAATCAGTTTTCATGCATTTTTTTGCCCACTGCAATCTTCTTTCGTTATGTTTTTTTGTTATAATGGGTTTCTTTATTTGATTTTTTACATCAGCAAACTTCCTTAATGCTTTACACCTTGTTTCCCTTGACACCATAGGAGCTCCAGCGACCTCAAATATGAATGCACTTGATGCATTTGGGTTTCTTATTAATTCTCTTCAGATATGTGATAGATCTTGCTTGGTTAAATTCCTGAATTCAGCCTGAGACTTTTTTTCCTTGGTTGAATTCCCATTTGACATATTTTCTTGATTGTTCAATGATCCCTTTTCAAATCCTTAGAAATTTGAAGCGAAGACTTTCCTTTGCTAATTTCTTTGATTATATAGTTCTTTTCATTCATTGTTAGTTCTTTTTTACGAGCCATAATACTAAATTCTAGTTCTTGCAAATAATCTCTTGACACTGCAAATTGCTATAATTACTGAAAAAATACTAAATATCAATCTGAAATTGAAAATTGGGACTTAATTGCTTCCATGCTTACTCGCTATGCATAATAGTAGAAATTATTTCATTGGATAACACATATCTATGAATTTTACATAAAATATTTGACAATACCTCTTTTGCATATAATCTCTAGACGCAGTTTATATTTCATCAATAAATGCTTTAAAATGGTTCACTTGTTTTACATCTTTGATAGGATCATCCATTTTTTTTTTTTTTTTTTAATTGGAGAATTTACCCATGTCCTAAACACAACAGGATATCAGACAAACCTCCTCGACCCCTTCCTAACCTCCTGCCCTGATAACTGCTTACCTCCACTAGGCACATTGGACCATTCCCTAATCAGTGTCTAGATTAATGCCAAACCTAAGGCATCCCTTGATGTACCATTCCATACAAGGATTTTTCACTATGTGAAGGTAGACTGGAACAGCTTTCGATCCTACATGATGGAAGCTTCCCTCCCAATATTCTTCAAGCATGCTGCCTCAAAAACTGATGACGTTGTCACTGATTGGATCCTTTCTGAACTTGGGAATTTTATACCACTCAAAAATCCAGCAAAAACCAGTCAGCCCTGGTTCACTTTTGAATGCTCTGCAGCCATAACTCACCAAAACCACTACTTCAAAATCTACCACAAGGAGCAATGTAGTTCGGTCCTCACTGCATTCAAAACTGCCCACAATTACTGCACAAAAGTTCTAGAAAATGTCAAGTGCAGCTACACATGAGCAGTCCAAACCAAGGTTGAAAAGAAACAAACTGGATCCTGTGAATTCTGGAACATCACCAACCAAATCATAAACAGAGGTAAAGTGGCTATGCCCACAATTATAAATAACTGCAAGATCGTATCTTTCTCAACAGAAAAGGCAAATCTCTTCACCTCTATCTTTGCCTCTAACTCAATGTTAGATGACAAAAACCAACCCCTCTCCAACTTCCCACATCTCACTGAGCACAATCTCTATAATGTTACCATTACAGCATGAGAAGTCTCTAGACTTATCAAAGGCCTTGACCCTAAGAACGCCACTGGTCCAGACAAAATTTTGGTGGTTGTTCTTAAGCACATCAACTTGGAATTATCCACAGACCTAGCAAAGTTATTCAGCTGCTGCTTGAAGAAGAAATCCTTCCCTAGACTGTGGAAGGTGTCAAGCATATCCCAGTTTTCAAGAACACAGGGTGTTATCTTCCTGCTCTCAGTACAGACCCATCAGTCTCCTCAGTATCATTGGTAAGCATTTTAAGGCCATAATAATTAATAAGAACGTTGTCAAGCACCTAGAAAAGAACAACCTCTTCAACAACGCTTGATGGTCAAAGATTATCGACTGATCTCTCTTCCAATCTTGCACAAACTACTCAATGGGGTAAAAACTGACTGGTTAAATTCAATGCCTTGAAGACCAAGTTAATTTCGTTCTATCATTGCCAATCTGACCCTGAATTACTACCAATCCAGATGAATGGAGATCCTCTCAGGGAAGCACCATGCCATGAAAGACTGTTGAGCCTCAAACTCCCACCCAACCTCAAGTGGAACTCTTACATATACTGTACTGCTCCAGTAAGTATTTGACTCCTCTTGCTATCCTTTAACTTTACAAGAGCCAGGCCAGTCAAAAAATGGAGTATTCTTGTCATATTTGAGTGGGTGCTGCCCAGACCTCACTCTCCAGCCTTGATAGCATTCAAAATAGTCTCAAGTCCTTGTGGGTGACAAATTATTCTCCGCCCTTCAACTTCTCTGCCACAGGCAGGATGTGGCAAGCCTTTCACTGCTCTACCTCTACTTCCACAGAAAGTGCTTGGACAAACAACATTCCCTGGTCCCCACCAAGTCAAACCTTCATGGCATGAACATGCCATGCCACTTGCATACTGTCCTGGGTATGACAATAAACTGCATCCACATCCTGGTTAAGACGATAAACTACGTCCAACAGCAAGGCTTCTCTTCAGGAGGTTTTGAGGAGTGTGGAACCACCTCTTAATTGCTGGTGTTCCAAGGTCCACCCTGACCCAGGGTGGTAGCACCTGTTAGGGTCCCAGCTACGGGCAAATAGTTAACCCCTAAACCCAGATCTTGTCCTGAGTATGACTATAAACTACATCCGCATCCTGGGTATGACAATAAACTACATCCAACAGCAAGGCCTTTGATAATACGTTTTTGAAAAAATAATGTTACCAGCTATACGTTTTATTTGAAAGAATAGTGTTGCCAGCTATACGTTTTTTGAAAAAATATTACCAGCTATACGTTTTTTGAGAAAAAAAAATATTACCAGCTATACGTTTTTTGAAGAAAAAAATATTACCAGAAATAGATTTTTGAAGAAGAAAAAAAGTTGTCAGCATTAAATGACCCTTTGAGGTTGATATGCCGTAAAACAAACCAAACCACTTATATAGTAGCAAACTACCCACATTCCCTCCGTATTCCATCGGTGAGAAGTAAGTTCCACTTGAGCAGCTTCTTCCTGCAAACCATTGCTCTGTGGAACCAACTTCCTACAGGATGTTTCCCTGATCACTACAATCTTAACCTGTTCAAGACTAGGGTTAACCATTATCTTCCACTCCTATACACACAAATGGCCTCCTAATGTAACCCTCTACCTTAAGTAGCCCCTGGGCCTTGTAAAGGATGAACCTTACAGTTAAAAAAAAGCTTGCTGAGCCATTTTATTTTTTTCTCCTTGAAATGACACATGGGTTGCCTTCACATTTACTGACTCAACTTTGGCATATATATCCCAACCAAATTTTTTTACCAATAACAAGTAAACTACCATATTTTTCTTTAAATTCATCATTCTGTTTTTGTAATCCAGCAGTCAGGAATGTTACTATTTACATTTATTTTATCAGCATCTTTTGTACTTTTGGAACTGGATGGTTTATTTATGTTGTTGACTTCATCTTCTGTTGTCTTAGCAGAAGTTTCAAAATATCATCCCTTTACTTTTGGTTTGGATTCTGTATCAATTTTTTTTTACTTTTATGAAGTCCGATATTGTATAGAATTGTCGCTTCATTTCTTTCAAGGGTCTCCTATTTTATTTTATGTCAACTCTCTCTTTCTCCCTATTTTTTCTACACAGCTACTGTTATCTATCTATATCTTTCTTTTACTTTTTTTTTCTTCCCTGTTGTTTATTGTTGTGGTAGGGTGTGTGTCTATTAAAGTTTCATTAAGTGTATGCACATACACAACATAACTAATATTTTATCTAGACC
Source organism: Acanthosepion esculentum (assembly GCA_964036315.1). NCBI lineage: Eukaryota > Metazoa > Mollusca > Cephalopoda > Sepiida > Sepiidae > Acanthosepion > Acanthosepion esculentum. Next base: position 114,011,067 of record OZ038478.1, read on the forward strand.
ATCAGCATAAGATTATCTTTGGAAAATCCAACAACCAGTTCACTAAGGATTTACAATTTTAAGAATCAGTTTGTGTGAACTGGTAGGGTGCCACTACTAATATATATATATATATAATCTATTTTTTGTGTTGGCTTGCGTACATTGTCTGTTAGCACTTGGATTTATAATAACCTTTTTACTATTAATTATCTCTGGCTGATTAGTATATTGACTAAATGCTTTTTTATAAGGGATAACAGTTTATTATTAAATGTTCATGTATTGAAACTGCTGTACATTTTCATCGTTGATAGTTTTAACAAATCACGGTTACAGAAGAATTGCTATAAATTTCAACTGCAGAAATCTGACTTCATAAACAGTATATTTTTTTTAAATGTTTAAAAAATGTTCTATTTAAGAAATAATTGAAACATTTTTTATGTAAATGCTTACAATATTGCTGTCACATATAGTCTGGTGCCCCTGTTATTTACCTTGAGCTCCTTGACAAAATCCAAAGAAGAATCTGCAATATTATCAGTCCTTATCTTGCAGCTCAGCTTCAGTCACTTTCCCATGGTTGCCTCTATGTGCCTTTTTTATAAATACTTTCATGGTAATTGTTCAGATGAGCTCTTTGCTATGGTATCTAGACTTTCTGAATTTAAGCACAGTACTAGACTGGTGTCAAGATCTCATCAATTTACAGTTGAGCTGGCTAGATGTAACTGTAAATTTTATGCTAACTGTTTCTTTTCTCACCCTTCTGGCTCCAAGCTTTTCAGCTAACTTTAATCTGCAAAAATTTAAATGCAATGTCAAATGTTTTTCTTTTCCAGTTAAAAAAATTAAGCAAAGAAAATATCTCACTGAAAGAGAAATCTGCTAATGTGGCTGATGACTTGGCTCAGCAGAATCAACAACTGTTGGAGAAAGTTAAGAATCTTGAAGCAGAATTAGCTGCCACCTGTTCTCTTACTAATGGAACTTCTACTGAAGAACCCACTAATACAGGTTGGTGTTATTCTATTCTAATATAAACTTTACCAAATTCTTGAACTTTTGCTAATTGCAGCATGATTTTTTCTTTAGACAAAGTTTTTATCACATATGTATCATGAATGTTTTACAAGTATTAGACTGACTACCAAGATCTTTTTGAAATCATCAGATTTCTTCTCCTAGGTGAATTTATGGTAAGAGGCCTCACCTATCCATCACAAGATGGAATGTCAAACCTTTTTGCCTCCAGTCTGCTATGCCAACTTGCAAGTGCATTTGTTTTAGAAGGGTTTCTGAACATCTAATGTAGTTTTAATCTCAAATGCTTGAATCTCCTAATTATCCCATTTCAGAGATATTAACTGGCTTATCTTGTATTCTGAAGATGTCTGTTATGTTGTTAGTTCTCTATGTAGGATCTCAACTCCCTAATATGTTCACCATGTGAGTTGGTGAGGCCAAAATTGCTTGTATTTAAATAAAAAAGATATATACACTTTTCTTTAAAAATTATACTATTTTAAAAAAATCTTCCGTAAAAATAATAAGAATTAGTTTTATTTCACTCAATTCATTCTGTTAATGCTTTCAATGTTGTAAGTTTTTACAGAAAAGAATTTTAAATTGAAGGTGACATGCATATGGGGCATTGCTTTGAAGGTATTCAAAAATTATAATTATGCTATATTAAGACGTAAATTTCAATATTTGAAATTCTTTTTTTTTTATTTAACATTTAAAGAAATTTTGAAAGACTTCAATATTTGTTCTGTTAAAAAAAGAAAAAAGAAGCAAAATTCAAGTTCATTGGTTTTGATTTCCGACTGTTTGGAAGCAATGCAGCCAAAGACTTATACCAGCTTTAGCCATTTTGTAATCCTGTTAGAAAGGGGATCTTGTTCATAATATAGTGTCATAGTTTCTGTACTTTTTTATTTACAAATGCCAAGTTTCAAAATGTGTTTGTCATTTGATAACTCTTTAAGAAGTTATGGATTGATTTATTACTATATTATGATCAGAACTCCCTATTCTAAATTGATTAAAAAAAGTGTCCTCATTCTTTTATGAATGAACCAGTCAGTTTAAGTAGTGCCAAAAGTGATATTCATTTTAATGACTCCATTTGAAAACATTTCTTTGTAGAAAATGAAATCATTTCGAAGTTGAAACAAGAAAAAGAAGATTCACTTGCAGAGGTAAGACTGTCACTTTTGAACTTCTGTTTATATATTTTTGCATTTTAGGTCATCTATTGATATGGTCAGAGCTTTGATTGAAACTTCTGATTTTTTTTAAAATTTTCTAACAGATTGAATTCCTTAAGGCTGAAATTGTTTATCTTCACATGAAAAATGAGAGTTTGAAAGCTCGTATGGAGAGTATTGAAAATGGTGACCTAAAAAATGGTGAGACTGAGGAAGTCAAGTAAGTAGTTATTGTTTTCTAACTTGCATATTTTATCCTCAAATTTTATTTTCCTGCTAAAACAAACTATCCTCTCCATGCTTCTATCGGTGTTATCAAATCTGAGTCTAAACAAAGGCAATGCTGAATAGTTGCAAAACATTTTATTTATTTTTTATTTAGGAGTGGGAGGCAAATAGTTATTTATGCATTGTCTTGAATTTTCAAATGAATGGAGAATTTTTAAAGTCTATAACTTGTCTTTTAAAATTTCTTTTAAATAACATGAAATTAATTTTCTTTCACATTACAGTTTTATGTCTGTTCATATTTTGTAAAATTTAAATAAAAATTTAGTTGGTCTATTTAAGAAATGTAGCATTTCAATTGCTTATTTTAAAATATTGAAAATTTGTGTATCGAACTTGGAGGGGATCAAATACTTTAACCAATTAGCAAAAAATAGTTCAATGTTTTATTCAGAAATTACCTTGCCTATCTCATCTCTCTTGCCTATTTAAAATGGGTTTCATAAAATTGTTCAACGAAAGTCTCCTATGAAAGCTAGTTGAGCATTAATAATTATCTAGATTTGTTGGAATTCCATTGACATTGATAACTAAGATTGTCTATTGTTTTCTGCTCCTGTTCTTTTTAAAACCATTTATCCCATTCTTCACTCATTGATTCTTGATATTCTTCCATCAAGCTTTTCTTTCTTTCTTCTCCATCCCTTCCTCTGTTTTTTATTTTTCCTTTCAACTGGATTCCCCTCCCACTTTCTTTCCTCATATGTCCCCTCCTTCACAATATATTTTTCCTCTTCCATGTTTTCCCAATTCCATCCTGTTTCATTTACACACACACACACACACACACGTGTGTGTGTGGTTTCTTGTTAAGAAAGTGTAACTCATTCCAGCTCAGAAAGGTAGATACTACAAATCCTAGGTAGAACAGCATAGCAATGGCCATACATACAAACAAGTAGATTAATCATAAAGATTTTATTTCTTTAATATAGAATAGTTACTAAAAATGGTTTATTTTAAAAACAGTTTGGGAAATGTGAATTAGTCATATTCTCATATTTCTAATGTTCTTTCAGGAAGCAAAATATTCTTCCACCTCGTCTATTCTGTGATATATGTGATGAATTTGATCTCCATGAAACTGAAGACTGCCCCAAACAGGAAATGTCAGAAAGTCCACCCTGTACACAATATCATGGCAATCCTAAACAGGAAAGGCCTTTCTGTGAAATTTGTGAAGGTAAGACAAATATTTTGTTTTTATCTTGTAAGTTATGATTGTATAGGAAAAACAAAGTTAAATACATTCATGTCTGTCCTTAATATTTTTTTTATCTTTCATCAAAAGTAATTTTCTTCAGGAAAAATCTTTTTAATGCTAATAATAGTTTACATGACACACTTCATATTACAGTTGCATCTAAAAATACTGATTATTTTGCTGCCACATGATACAATGTTAAGGCTACATTTACCCATTACCGATATTCCATTGTCAGAATTTGTTTTATGTAGCAGTTGTGTTTAGCGTAACTAGAATTTTTCAGCTGAAAACAATTATTGATTTGGCTCAATTTGTTGGTCTCTTAAGTATTTAATATTGGGTTGTCTGCATCTGCTTTGGACTGACAAATGTGATAGGAATGTCAATACAAATTAAAGGGACATCTTGTGAAATATAAATAAAAATTATATTTGTGTGTATTATGTACTCTTCCATCAATTTTGAAGTATGAAGGCTCAACAGTTCAGTTTAGAACTGAACTGCTCCACTATCCACACAGTTGATTTGCTTGTATAGAACCAGCCATATTTTTGCAAGAACTGATAAGAAAAATGGTTCATAGTGTGCCACAAAGTATCCAAATAACCCTCCTATGATTTGAATTCAATTTTCTTTTTCTCATGCTGGCTGCCACCTAAAACAAGAGAGCTCCTTCTATCTTGCTATTGGAACCTATACCTGGAGGAAGATGGATTCATGCCTTTTCTATGGGCATTAAAGCAAAGTGAACAAAACACAATCAACTGGAATTTGAACTCCTCCATTTTCCATGTTAACTGTTAAACTACATGCTTATTTTATGAAATTGTTTACGTAACCTTTTGAGAAATTTTTCAATAAGGGATATCATTTACATACAAATTCAAATAAAACATCTGAAAGTATAGAATACTTGTAAATCTTTCTATCAGCTGATTTACATAGACTATATGGCTATACACATTATTATTTTAAAAACAAGCATATCTATTATGTCTGATGACTATAAACTACATTTGGCAACAAGGCCTCTGATCAGGAGATTGGAGGATTTGAGAAGCGTGGAACCACCTCTTGCTATTGTTCCCAGGTCTAGGGTAGTAGCACCTGTTAGGGTCCCAGCTATGAGCAAATAGTGCACCCCCAAACAAAAACAAAACTTTATGAAAGTATAGAAATAAAGCAATACATTTTTATATAAAAAATTACCAACCATATATATTGTAGAATTACCAACAATATATTTATCTGTACTTGAAGGGATATTTAAAATATTTAAATTTCAGCATTAAATAACCCTTAGCCACTAAACAAAATCAGCTAACCTAAATTGTATTTGAAGGTTAAACATAAACTCCATCTAGATATTCATATTAAACATTCAACATGATTAAATGAAAGCTTTTGCCTTTTCCATTAATATAGTCACTGTTACTCATTTAAAAATATAGACAATGGCAGCTAGTAAATCTCATCCTATTTCAGTGTTATTACTGTGGCCAAACAATACTTCTTCCTCATCTTTTTTCCTATTTCATTGCTGACTCCCTTCCTCTGTTCTGTTCATTCTGCTTTCCTTCAAACTTCATTCTGATTTCATTTCTACTCTGTTACTTAAAGTTTTTAATCATTTAGTTTGCTGATTTTTTTATTTTTTTTTATAAACTTTGATTATAATCAATGAAGAATCTTTAAAAATTATATAAATAAAGGAAGCTTTAATTTTCTTGCTTATGAGAAAGGAAGATTACATTTTTTTTTATATAGAAATGTCTCTTAAGCTACATATTGTGAGATAATTCTACAAATTTATCAAAAAAGGAAAGAAAAAAACATTTTTCATTTATGTCGCAAGATATATTGTGATTTTTGTTTCTATTTATTAATTCTGAAAAGCAATTTTGAAAATCTCTCCCCATCATTTTTAACAGATAAATTTTCAGTTTTCCAATTATACAATTCTATCTGCAAATCTTTTATGTCTTCCATTTCTGATTTTTGCTTATTCATTTTGTAGCCTAGATTTTTAACTTAAAAATTCCTTTACTTGATTCATTATTAGTGAATAAACTGAGAAATGAATTTAAAGTTTTAAAAAAAAACTGATAGTTATTTGCCTTTTTAAAATGTTCATCAGTCTAGATCTTATAAAGATTGACTTTTGAATATAATCTTTTGAATCAGTTTTATGTACTTGGTTTGAATTTGTCACTTTTTATATTTAAAATAAAATGTGAAACTTGTTAACTCAAATATTTTTGTTCATTATTAATTTAAGAATATCGGCAATTTCACAATAACTTAGTTTCTTTGTTCCTGTGCACAAATATAAGAATATAAGATAAGTCAATAAATGGGTAGACGGGCAGTCAGAGCAGCCCAATATGATCAAGTGGCTGATCATGACAAACCCTAGTGCCTATATCGGTTTACAGAGTACTTTATAACTAAATACAATACCCCAAATATACACCAGGATAAAATACCATCTCTATCCAATTTATAGTTAGAAGGTGATGGCTGAAGGTCACTTGGTTTAAAGAGATCTAGGCTTAGCCATGGCTGGGAACATGCCAATTTGTATACTTATTTGGGAAGTGCAACAAATGGTTTAATGGGTGTTCAGAGTCTCTCTCGAATATGTGTATACTGGTTTGTATAGCCCTGACGTGTCACGGCAACTGGGTTTCTCCCTTGACATGTCTCAATGTCAGGCTCCAAGGTGGGTGAGGAGCACAGGCAGTGAATCTTAATACACAAAGATTATGAATAATCAAAATAAAAAGCCCAAAAGATGTTTTTCAAACTTTGATTCTGAAAAAGAAATTAATATGGGATTTCCAAGATTTTTTTGTGCTCATATCCCCAAAAGAAACTCCGCTAGCAAAGCTTTCCGCTTTCTTGATTGAAAAGGTACTATCAAGTAGGCTTGATCCTAAAACAGTTAGAAAGTTGAGAGAAGGCAATTTGTTGATTGAAGTAGAACATAGGAAACATGCAAAAAATATAATAAAGATGAAAACCCTTCATAATATCAAAATGAAAACTTTCCTTTATGCAAGATTGAATACTAAGGGAGTCATTAGAAGTAAAGAGTTGTCTCTAGCCACATCTGAGGAAATTACATCTTCTTTAGGAAAATAGGGTATAATATTGAGTCAGTGGAACAATATGTCCCTGCTCCACTAAGATGTTTTAGGTACAAAAAATTTGGACATTGTAGGGATAACAGCAGGAGTCACCCAACATGTGGAAAATGTAGCCAAAGGGATTCAAGCAAAACTGAAGAATGCTATGATGAAATAAGATGTGCTGTCAGGAAAGCCATCCAGCATACTCAAGGACATGAAATTTCTAGAAAAAGGAAAGGGAGATTGTCAAATAAAATATAAAAAAAACATTCAAAAGGAATGGCAACGGTACTGGGATGGTAACCCATATAATAAACTCTTCGTAGTCCAGCCCAATGAAAGTCAGCTCACATAAAATCTTGTAAGGAAGAAGTGGTATTGGCCTACATATGCATTGGCCATATGAGAATAAGATACTTGTACTTATTAAAATCAACCAGTATGCCAAGCATATAAAACAGCATATACAGTGCAACCTCTGTTCTCGAATGTCTCACATGTCAAACAAACCTGTTTTCGAACAGAAAATTTGAGATGAAAATACCTTGGTTATCAAACAAAATTTCGGTTCTCGACAACATTCCCGAACCAAGTTAACCTGAACAGAATAATTTCTGAGTCAGCTGCCCTGTTATATACATTCATTTGTTGTGTTGTGCTTTTTATCCCAATTTTATTGTACTGTGACTTTTTTCTCTACATTGATTCCTATTGGAAAAATAGTTTTGGTTTATGAACAGCCTTCAGGAACAAATTAAATCCATGAACCGAGGTTCCACTGTACTATTAAAAATATATAAACTAAGTGCTCAAATCTTGCTCTCTCTCAAGACAAAAATCTTATATAATATAAACAATATGTATGAGCTGTTTGAGAAAGTAAAAGTGGATGATATAATATCATTTCTCAAAACAGTAAGACTCAAAAATTTTAAACCAAATGAGAATATCCAAATCAATTTCTCTATAAACCATGTATCTGAATAGAATACATCAATGAAAACACTCTCGACAGCAACCTTCTTTACAAAGTATAGCAATGAAACTGGATCTACAAAGAGTTTGCTTACAAAGAATATATATTCTATTCATACGAATCTATTGTAAAAATCTTGTCAGCATTAAATGAGCCATTGAGGTTTATATGCTGTAAAGCAAACCAAACTAGACACGAGCATGTTTAGAGGGTCAAGTTAGTAACTAAGTTACCTTGTACTGTAACAAGATAACTTTTTTAAAACTACAAATATGTACTAACATGTATTATCATTTATATATTTTAGAATAGTGAAAATACCATTGAAATTTATTAATATTAGTTTTCAAACATTTTAGGATGACCTGGTACATTGTAGAATAGAAAAATAGTTGGTATTACCAAATCATTAAATTTGAATTCTACTTAATTCATCTGGATCATAACACTTAAATAAAGTAATAAAATTGTTAAAATTTTGTAAATTTATTATTTGATTTTGTTTTAAAGTGTTTTTTTTGTTTTTGTTTTTTTAAATTGGGTACTTGGCTTCTACATTTAATATTTTGTTTTCAATACCAGAGATGTACCTCATTAATCACAACTAATTTGAATCAACACAAATTTCAAATTAGGGTTGTTTGCTATTTGGACAGTAAGAAATGGCAAATTTATTGTAAAGATTTGGAAAGGCAGCTTGTGCTCAACTGTAAAATATTCTGGTTATATCATAGTGAATATCCACTGCAACTGGATTTAATAAGTCATTGATGATGTTATACTTTCACTGAATTAAGGGATCAGTATTATTTTGAAGATGTCTCGCTGTGAGATTTTTAATAATTAGTGAAGATCTGTTTGGTTCTATTTCTTATTTCAGCCATCTTCAATATCTATATAGTAAATGTCAGTGTGCCACACTTTTTCAACTTTACTCCCAAAGTCCAACATATCATACCATTTTGGAATCAGGCTGACTCCATGATCAAATTAAAATATTCTTTATCTGGAACTGCAATGCTGAAATTTTGGATTCCCAAGTTTTCATTACTGCAATTGTTTTTGGCAATTTTTTTGTACAATAACAATTTTTATAACTTGGAAATAAATTTGGGAATTTGTTTGTATGGAAAGTAAAGACATACATACATAATGAGATATTTAAATGCAGCGATCAATTTTGAGTTCTTCTGTAGTTTATTGTTGCTTATCACATATGGCAGCAGTATACCTCACAAAAAGAAATCTCTGCCAACAGAGGACCAGATTGCAATCAAAAGAGCCAAGGCTGCAGCAAGGAAAAGAAAGTCCTGTGCAAATGAAAACTCAGATAAAATGGAAGCCAAGAGAGCTTTCAATGCAAAGATTTAGGGATTCTCAAACTCCTAAACAAGCCAAAGACTCTATCAAGAGCCCTCTGCAGGTGCCAGCTTAAATGCTGTCCAATAGCGCGGCTTTTAAGCTAGTTATAAATAGGATCTTGTTACAGGGTATTTGGGGGTTTTTTGGAGATTTTTTGAAAGAGAAATGTATATTCATTACCCTTTCTAATTATTTCTCTATGCTTTCCAAGTAAGTATTTCTTTATTGCATATACTTTATCTCTCTTCTCTTTAGCTCTTCTTGCTCAGCAGCCAATGTTAAATGTGCCTTTGCTGCTATTCTTGCTACTGTTTATTTCCATAAACTGTGACTTCTAGAATAATTTCTTTTTGAATCTTTGCTCATTTGTAAAACTAATATCACAATGAAAATGGAACAAAATTAAATTCAACAAAATAGATAAATATAACCTAACGAACCATTGACAAGCAGCAGCTACATGTCTGCTACCATTAAGTCTGGCAAATTAATTGGAAGTTTACATTTATGAATTTCATCTTGCATGACAAACTATATTTTAATAAGAATATGAAAATGTTAAGTTTAGCAAACAAAATGCAACAAATCTAGCAGTTGTAGCACATGGAAATACAAATGTATCTCAGTAAAAATTTTACAAGTAACAAACTGTAACATGAGAGAGACAGACAAAACTATTGACAAGATATATTTTGTATGGTAGGAACAGGGCTAAAATTCTTTTGCATTGCAATATGACAATTTATACTGGAAGAAATAACAAACTAGAATCTGCTATCATTTAAAATCTAGAAACATTTCCAAGGATGGCATGAAATCATATTTACCATATTGTTATTTAATATCTTATGAAATTGCCAATTTGGCAGCCTTTAGTAAAAAAAAAAAAAAAAAAAAAAATATTAAAATGAGCTCTACTCCTAAAATCTATGCCAATCTGAATCCCATTGAGTATTTATGAGATGTATTGTGCCAACAATTTCACTCTGTAGAACCTACAGCACTTGCAGCAGTTAAAAGATCTGCTGCTTGTCAATGGTTTGTCAGGTTATATTTTTTAAATAAATGAAAATGTAAAATATATATATATATATATATATATATATGATGGCCATGTTGGCCAAAACTAGTCGAGGAATCTAAATGAAATAATAATAATAAAAACATAAGAATATTAATCTACAACCCAGTATTTTAATTAAGATTTTAATTAATTTTTAAGATTTTAATTAAATTTTTTAATAATTTTTATTGTTCAAAATATAATCATGAGTAACAGACACGGGACTGAAGCGAAAGCCGAGGACATAACTCCAACAGAACCAATAAACACCAAATTATTGGCAATCTGCATGAATAGAGCAACCAACAAATTAGCCAGGTATGAATCACATCAAGAATACATTAGGATATGCCTAATCAATAGGTAACCATAATGATGCATTTCTAGCATCATGGTACCGTAAATTAGAAGACTTCTCCAGGGAAGTCATGCGGGATACAATACTGTTCTGCCAGGAAAGCATAACGGCAACAACCATGGAAATAAACCTGCTCAATGAACAAATAAAGAAAGAAACGGAACCAGAGGAATACACCAACATAAAGAGTGTCATAAAAGCTCACACAGACCAAACAGTGAGGGAACTACAAAAAACAAAAGCTGAAAAACAAAGAAAATTAAAATGGAATATTTCCTCCAGACAGAAGAACAAAAGAGAAGTCAAACCAAACTCAGAAAAAAGTGAACAACCATACCACAAAAGAAGACCAAAAAACACAGCAACCACACTGACCACCACACAACCAATGCAAACACTAAACAGTCCAAACAAATACACCAGCAGACAACCACCAGCACCACAACCAACAATAACAATACCGCCAGCATCAACGATAGCTAGAATCTCAAAACAAACACACACACAAGACAAACCACTAACTTACGCGTACATCCTTAGGGTGCCGCACAAACATACACACACCAAAACACAGCAGTCCTTCTACAGAACGCATAACCCCATTAGACATCCCAGACCACCCAGATTAGACCCTAGTATACAATCAACAACAAATACACTCAACCTTCAAAAAAACGGAATACGCTCCCAACCAGGACGCCTGAATGGGGGTATAGCATACGTAATAGATGATGCAAGCTTTCGAGCTTTTACGAAAGAACTTCACCATGCTTGCAAATTCAAACTTGACCCATACAGGCGAGTTATAAATTTAAGTAACAATAAATTTTCACTCAACACATTCAGGTTACTAAATAAAGGACTAAGCTTTTGCCTTAGTCCCCCAAGGTTTGATAAAGACACCATGGCAAAGGACCTGAAATCTTTCTTCAGAAGAATACGTCTAAAAGCCCACTACGGGAACAATGATCACACACCTTCCATACTTGATACATTAAAAGAGAAGAATACTACATACATCCCACAAAACACAGACATTACGATACAAACATTTGAAATAGCCATAGCAAATGACATAAAGAAAACAATAGCACGTAAGCTGCCACGTAACAATATTTCTGAAGGGGAACGTATAGCCCTCGACATGCTGATACATAGAGATGACCTAGTCATAACACAGGCTGACAAAGGGGGTGCCACAGTGATCTGGGGAATCAAAGAATACATTAAAGAAGCAAACAAACAGCTAGCCGACAAAGAAACCTATAAAAGCTTACCTACAGATCCCCTTCCCGAATACCAAAAAGAATTGACCAGCTCACTAAACATAATGCTTCGCAACAATCTAATCGACAAGGAAACATGCACAACACTTACACCCACAAACATTACACCTGCTCGTTTCTATCTCCTTCCTAAAATACACAAAAGCAACAACCCAGGAAGGCCCGTCATTTCATCATTCAACTGCCACACGACCAAAATTTCAAAATACGTAGACCATTACATACAACCCCTAGCTAAGGAAGTAAAATCCTACATCAGAGACACAACGGATCTACTAAACAAAATTAACCACATACAAACAGTTCCAGAGAATGCTATTCTAGTGACTATGGACGTAAGGTCAGTCTATTCAAACATTAAGCCCATCGAAGTGCTAACCACCCTTCAGGAAGCACTTACTAAAAGAAAACAAGATCCTCCAACAGAAGTTATCATAAAACTCATGGAGCATATTCTTGCATTTAATACTTTCAACTTCAATGGAGCACACTACCTTCAAATAAGAGGTTGTGCCATGAGCACCATTGCAGCTCCAATATTCATGGGAAAATTTGAGGAGACCCATATCTATCCCCTCATTGATAACGACTGCGTATTCTATGCAAGATATGTCGATGATATATTCTTTGTTTACACGGGCAGTGATGACAAACTCACCCAATTCCTCATGACCCTAATCACAGTGCGCGACTCAATTAAGTTTGACTATGAAAAATCCAAAACATCAGTAACATTTTTAGACACACGCATTTACATAGATGAAAACAGGAAACTACAAACGACACTACACACTAAAATCACCAACACCCACAACTATCTACACTTTAAGTCTTCCCACCCTAAACACCTCAAAGAGAACCTTCCCTATTCACAAGCACTTAGATTCAAAAGGATATGTTCCCACAATGAAGAATTAAACAAACACATTGAAAATATGGAGCATCAATTCACAACATGTGGCTATAAACAACACCTAATCAGGGAACAAATAAATAAAGCAATTTCCACACCTAGAGAAAACACCCTAATGTACAAGATTAAAAATAAATCTAGCCGCATTCCTCTAGTAACCACTTTCAACCCCACTTTGCCTCCACTATCCCAAATAATCAAAAGTCGCTGGGAAATACTACATTTCAAACCAGACCTAAAAAAACTATTTAAGGTACCCGGCCTTCTAGCATATCGTAGATCTAAGAACCTAAAAGAAATCATAGGTAGTAACCACATTTTAGGGGACAAGGTAATCCGTGATAAACTAACAACAAAAACAACAGGATGTAACAACAAAAGAAGTTTATGCTGCAACAACGTTAGACACATGAATTCATTCACTAGCTCAGTCACTAAATCTACTTTCAAAATCTACCATGACTCTAACTGTAGAAGTCATAACATAATTTACCTCCTAGAATGCACACTATGCCGGAAAGAATATGTAGGAAAATCTGAATGGCCCTTTCACTACAGAATTAATAATTATCGCAATCGAATTAAGTCAACTCCCCATGAAAAATTATTACCTGTAGAACAACATTTCCGCATAGAAAAACACGACTTCAAAACCCATGCCAAATTAACTATAATTGAGAGAATAGAAAATCCCAAAGCAGATAACACTAGAAAGATTTTGGAGTTCCATGAAAATAAGTGGATATGTTTACAAACACTGTTTCCAGCCGGGCTAAACCATAAATTTAACAATATAGATAGTAGTAACCCTACAAATCAAAACCACCCACATTTCACACCCATACAAAACAGACATGCTTACGGAGGTGTTGAGGCCTCACACTTGTACACACACCTACACGAATATACACATTTACACACATCATACTCACTCACTTTCCTAATGAGCCAAATGATAACACACACCCATAGCAATATACAAGCTAACACATATCATACTCACTCACTCCCTAAAATCTAAATAACACACACACACTTACTTACTTACTTACTTTACCACTTACTAAATAACTAAATAACACACACACACACACACACTTACCATTCCCTCTCCAGGTACCAATAAAACTGCCGAACTGAATTCAAACTAGCATGAATCCATCCAGCTCTTATCTCAAATGACAACTTAAAAGACTGTTTGACCAACACAAGGAATGTTAATAAACTCATGTTAAAAAGATAAAAAAAAACAAATAAAAACTACAGACAAAAGTTCATTTTTTCCATCAAGACATTCATTTCTGTAGTTTACTGCTACCAGCAAGCAGAAACATTTTTTTCTCCCGATGATGGCCATGTTGGCCGAAACTAGTCGAGGAATCTAAATGAAATAATAATAATAAAAACATAAGAATATTAATCTACAACCCAGTATGTCTGAAGATTTTAATTAATTTTTTTAATAATTTTTATCGTTCAAATATATATATATATATATATATATAATGAAAATAACTGAAAATCAGTAACTTATTTTATTTAGTTACCAACAATGCTTAATCTATTAAAGGAATTGATTTTGCAATATCAAAGATTTTTGGAAAATTTCTGCAACAGTATATTCAGAAAAATATATTCAGCTGACAAATGACTTAGTTACCGAGTTTAAAAAGTTATTTTTAATAATACCCAAATTTGATTACTTTGGAGTTGACAGCATGCTAATATTGTAATATGACCGTATATTAGCTTACACTTAAAATATTGGGACATATTCAAAACCATTTTATTTTATGTAAAGATTTTAAATATTTTTCCTTTGAACACATATTTTATAATTACATGATTTTTATGATTACTGTTTTGGGAAATTTATGCACATCTGAAAAATTATCTGCAGCTGTAAAAGTTTTCCACACATTGAAATATTTTTTATTCAAAGGAGGAAAGAAATATGTGTGGTATTAACACTTGTCAAAAAGTTAACAATTAGAGTAGCAGTCTTTTATTGTCCCTACCTAGGCAGTTAATATAATTATGGAAAAGTGGTTTGTTCAATTGCTCTCTCTCACACACACATGCACACTCACTTCTAATAATCATCATGACATGGAGTGCGATTGACATTTTATCTGGGGACAATACAGAGAAGTGTCAACTTAGGCATTTCCCTGCAAAAGTTAACATAAGTACAACCAAATGGAATTCAAACTGTTTTCCCCCTTCAATTTTATCCATTACATCATTGAAACACGCACAGAAATACATACAGTATTAAAATAAAGCTCTGTTGTTGCAAAATAATTGTCAGTGTATATTTATTTTTCCATTAGAATCCAGAACAATTCATCTTCATCGTTGCATTGTCTCCATCTAATTTAGTTGTCAGTCAAATTTAACCTTTGTTTTTACTAATTCCAGACTGAATCCTAATTTTAGTTATCTGTGATGCTGCCACTATTGCCATCACCTGTCTTTAATTTCTGAATGGCCTCACAGCACACAACTTTATGTACATCCAGGCCCAGGCCTAGAGTTGCATACTATCCAAACATGCCTTTTTCTAAATACACACAAATTCGCTTATCTCAAATCCATTATATGCCTAGAGAATTCCACCATTGACTGCTTATGATAAGCATCACCTAAAGCAATATACATTAAATACCCAGAACTTATCTTAAGGGGAAAAGTATTAAACCAAAGCAGAATCATTTCTTTTGGTAGTAAATCTGATTGTGTGTGTGTTATTTTTAGTGAATATCAGTGTTGTGTGTGTCATAGCCATTAAATTACAACATATGTGCAGGCTATAAACATCAGTTTAGTTTTATTTTCACAATAAATATAGTTCAAAATGATTATCAGTTGTAGCACATGCAAAGGCTTATACTTCTTGGATATTCAACAAGAAAACACTTGTCCTTTTATGCAAAATAGTTCTCATATACAACCCCCCCCCACATTTATTTTTAACCTCATAATCCTAAGTTTTTCTGGGCATCATGAGAGCTTTCAAAATATATAGGTTAAAATCATAACAGAAAGATTTAGTCCTGAAACAGCTTCATTATTTCAATGTGTCATGTTGTTACCCTTAATTATTAAGTAACACAAAAATATAAATCAAACAGAAACATTTGAGTTGTAACTGATATTCTCAAGTTTCTTCTCACTTCTTTTCTCCTTACTCCCCTTCATATCTCTTCAATTTCTGCTTTTTCCAAAACTATTACCATGGCAACAATGCATTAGGATAAAATGTAATCGCATTTTTATGCTCATAGAAACAAAAGCTTCTTGAGATACTTTCTTGTTGCCCATCTATCGTGCTATTAAAAGTAGATGCTGGTTAATGAGCTTATTTCCCTTAGACAATTATTTTAATGAGTTAAAAAAGAACAAAAAATCAAATACGAGAGAGAAAACTGTTTAGAATCTCTTAATAGGAGTATTATTAAAATTCAATTTTAAAAGATTATTTTAAACAAATCTGAAAATACTATTTAGGCAATCAATAGTATCACTGATTGTATGACTCTTAAGTCTCATAATGGGTAAAGTGTTGTTGAGAAAATTTGTGGAATACTGTGGCAACCCATTGTCTGATTGTTGCACCCTAAGGCTATTTAAACATCAGTGGATGCATTACAAAATTATTCTTTTGAGCTGACACTTTTTAAGGCTTCTCCTCATTTTGAAATTGACAATGGTAGAATTTAATTTAATTTAAAGAGATTTCTCTTTGCTATTCATTAAGATCACTTTTCACCTCATTATAATAAAAATTAACTAATTATAATCTTAAATCTTGTTTTACATTAACTTTTGTGTATATCAAATCAGTGCAGATAATATAAATTTAATCAAGCAAATTTATACTTGCAAAAAAAGTTGTTTGTTAAAAAGGCCATTGTATTTTGTTTGTGACATACATCTTGTTTGTTATTTATGTTTTTTTTTTTATGTTGAATTTTTTTTTCATGTGATACTCAAAGCCCATCACTGGATCCTGGTGTCTGCACCTCATCCAAAATCCAAACAGTATAGATATTATCTAATAAATTTACTCATTTTGCCATTTCAATTGATGAATTCCTTACAAGCGAGACTTACAAGTGAAACATGAAAGAAAGGGACCAATAAATCAGTTTTAAATATAATTGACCAGTAAATCATTTTCTATTTATGCCTTTGTAAATGGCATCAACCTCAAACCTTTTTGTTCCATCAGTCAGTCGTCTTGCCTGTGGTATACTATTATTGGATATAGTGTGTGAAAGCAGTGCTGCACAAGTTTCTATTCCTCTGCTGCATCAATATCCAAAATAAGATCTTTCTCAAAAATGAATGAAAAAATTATTTGCTATGATAGTCATAGAAGTGATTATATAATCATTAATTTGGATATGACCAAACTGTTAGGTCATTTATCTGAAGAGTACAGAATGTGTTCTATTGTGAAAAAAGAAGCAACAAATATGAAAATAATGAGAAAAAAAATCTTTCCCAGGGGAAAAAAAAAATCCTTCCTTTTTAAATAAAAATATTCTTATGGGACTTGAATACAACTCAAGATATTCATTTGAAAAGAAAGACTTTAAAAGAAAATAAAAAATATAATTACAGATTTTGATTATTAAAAAAATGCTACTCCACGATTTATCTATTAATTTTTTTTCCTTCAAAATGGTATTTTGTACATAGTTTTTCTATTAGTGCTAAAATTAACCTTTCAAAATGTAAAATTTGAGGTACCATTGTTGCTGAATTATGCATTGACATTACAAGATTGTGATAGAAAGTTTTTCACATCTTGTGAACTGTTTAGATGTAGAGGAAACATTATGAACAGTAAATTATTAAATAAACATTAAGTATTTTGTCATTTTTACTGTGGCATAAAGAGATGAAATATTTGGAAATGCACTTAAGTTAGACAGGTTGCTCCAAAAAATAATGCATTCTATATTTCTACAAAGTTGTCACTGTTTGGCTATGCATTTTTACCAGCTATAACAAGAGCCTGCATGCTCTGTGCACAGAATGTGACCTGTTATATACATTTTTGTTGCATTACTCCCTGCCTAACTGTGCTTTCATCCACCATTTCATCTCTGTAAACATTCATTCATGAATACAAGTTTAGAGTAATAAAAATGACACACGAGTTCATTATTCATTTAATTAAAAGAAAAATGTTAACTGATACTGAGACATGTTTAGATGTCATTTGTGTCTTCCTTGGCATCATTGGGCTCTTCTGTGAAGAATAGAACCACAACTTTACCACACTAGATATTGGCCGACAACACTTCGCAGATATCTCTTTCGAGTGAGACCCCCCATAGAGGAGAACGGGACTAAAGACTGTGTGTACGCTATCCCGTGCAGCTGCGGAAAGGAGAAACAGGCCGCCCCCTCAAGGTAAGGCTTCAAGAACACCAGAAAGCTGTAATGCGAGGGGAAGTAGAAAAATCAGGCGTGGCTGACCACATATGGAGAGAGAAGGGAGATCACCGTCCCCTGTGGGATCAGGTTGAGATCATAGACAGGGAACACCATTGGAAAATTCGTAAACTTAAGGAATCAGCACATATGCTAGGCCACAAAAATCTCCTGAGTCGGCCAAGCATAGAAATAAATACAATATGGGAACCAGTAATAAGGAGTGCCAGAGAACAGCAATGATAACAAAAAGTTGCAATATGAGATCTGGTAAAGAACATGCAATGATAACAGCAAAATTGCAATATGAGTACTGGTAAAAAATGGTTGCTGAAAAATTAGGTTTATAATACTCAGAAATTCATACCCAGATGTCCTCAAGGACACATGGTACGGTGGATAAAGGCGTTGGTTAGATCCAGTAACAGACCCAAAGAGTGTGAGTTCAATACCCGGTTCAGGCAGTGGAGAACTTTCAGAGGGAAAAATTACCAGGAGATAACTGATAACTGACATCCATCAAACATGGCTCGTGGAACTAGAACAGTCTACCCCAGTGATCGAAATAAAGGGTTCGGTTCGAAATTCCAACCACCTGAAGAAGGCCGGAGCGTACAACGGCCGAAACGTTGTGACAAATATGGCGACAAAGATGAGGACAATAGTCCGAATAATGTAAATACTGTACATAATACCTCATCTCAGAAATATAGACAGACTAGATATTGCTGTTTTGATTTTTTGAATTCAGAGTTGTCTTTTTGTTAGATTGGTTGCCAACCAAGGCTAGAGAGCATAGTCTGCCATAGCTGAGAGAAGAGATGGCTTCATACCTTTCACAAGGGTATTTATGTGAAAGGGAACACAATGAACTCTGTTAGAATTTGAACTTGATATGCTAATTACATTTTCCATGCCGATAATTGCTATGCTACATGCAAATCCATGTTGGGCAATCATCTATGTGACTACTTACCCCTCCATAAATGTAAAGTGGCCTGTGTAATTCTAACAGAACAAACAATTTAATATTTACTTAAAATTTTCCTTTTATTTATGAATCTTAAGAATTTGTCTCCAGTGCTGGGCATTGTGTATTACTGGTTATTACATTGTAGCTTGTCATACCTCTAGTTGATATGCCTTCCTGCTTTGTCTGCTCAGCCAGACCAACTTAACTGCTTTCTTTCTTTGCTTTCCAGCCTTTGGTCACCTGACTGCCAATTGTGATGTGGATGAGACATTTTGAAACTTGATCATCACTTCCTCTTCCTACTAGTATTTGCTGCATCAGAGCTTGATAAAACATACTGTTATGTTAGAAACAATTACATAAATACATAGATTGCCTGCTCTTTACATGTTATTAATTATTACTACTACTATTACCACTACACCACTATTACTATTTGTCCTCCTCCTACTCAGCTGAGACTGTTTGCCAGTCTACAGAAGGTCACTGCTCTGACACAAGCAAGACCATAGACTCCTTTCTGCCTTTTGTGCATGTGTGCACAAACACACCTTATGTTAGTATGTATTCATTGATACCTACTACTTTACTGCTACTGCCTCTACTATTGTAACTACTACTATTACAGTTATCACACTTTGCTGCTGCTGCTCCTCCTCACTCATTTTGGGTGGCACCTTCAGTACAAACAGTAGCTGCTATGATTTCATTTATCATCACTGCCATCACAATCATTTTCATTGTAATCATCACCATCATTAAATAACTTTAAATGATGACAATACAAATCTATTACTGACTAACCAGGAATTTCAAAACCAAAAATACAAGCAACTGACTAATTATCTGGAGACAATACATGGAAGCAAAAACATTATAGGTGCCTCAAGACAATTTACTTGCATATGCATATGTATATATGATATAAATCCATATATAATTTATGCTATATAAATCAATGTACGTATAATACATGCTTTTTACACACATAACAATGCAGTTGTTTACACTCGTATATTCAGATCATTTTGACTATTTTTATATTTGTAAATAGTAATAATTATTGCAAAAATAACAATAATGGTGACAGATAATCTTGGACAATTTCAACCTCAGTGAAGGTGGTTGGTGAAAAAAAAAATTTTTTTCCTTGAAATATGGTCAGGGTAAGGAAGATTGCATTTGTAAGTACATTGGAGATAATGATAACCTTGTGTGCATTGGCATCACACTTTAGTTTATATTTTGTTGTTACCTAGTCTTTCACAGATGCTGATCCTCACCATTACTTTGCTGCCTGGCTTTGTAGAAAAAAAAGCCTGTAAGATTTCAGACATTAATATAAATGAAATTTAGTGATTTTTTTTTTTCACTCTCTTTTATTTTTGTTCTCTGACCCTCTTCCCCATAACATATCATTTGGCTACACAAGTCTCCAATATGACACTCCTGGCATCCATAGAATTTAATAAATTAATCATGCTTTTTATTTATTTTATTTTGTCCTTTTTATAAATTTTCTGACACCAAATCTTTTAGCCAGAAATACAACAGTAACCTGACAAAAGAACAAAAAAAAAAAACAAGCTTTGGTTTTTAAAAAAAGTGCATAGCACAGACAAGTCATAATTTTAGCTTTGAAATAAAAATTGTCAAAGTCTAAGAAAGAAAATGTCTGTGCTAAAGATTAAAAATCAAATCCTTCAAAAATGAGAACTTAAAGATTAGATTTTCAGATGTGTAGGTTATTTTTGTTCATATTAACATCTTGACATGAATTTATAAAATATATTCTACCAAAAGCTATTTGGCACATATTTTCTTTTAGTCTTTTCATTATAATTATTTGACTTTTCTTATTTTAGCTTTTAGTTTTGAACTGTAACAAAAGCTTTGAAAACGCATAGAAAACTTTCTCTAGAATTTCTTCTTTTTTTTTTTAACATGGATCATTTTGATTTTACTTTATCCCTCTTCCATCATTGCCACTTTTTCTTTTCTGCATTTTTCAATTATGGAATCTAGTACATTTGCAATTCTTTATTTTCTTTGTCTTCATCAAGATTCTATGAAAATAGTTGAAATCTTAACAATGCATGTTACATGTGGCATACAAAGGATTATTCTTAAAAAGTTATCTTAAGGAAATTATTTTTTGTCTAAATGTCAAGTTTCTTTTACCTAGAGCAGTATTGATATTTCTAGTTAAAAAAAGTTATAAAATAAAGACTTGCTCAACAAAATGTAACAACTACAATATTTCTCTTTTTAACTACCTTCAAAGTTCTTTCTACTCTACAGTTCATTATCATAGTGTAACATTGGTCAGCTTTTGATTTAAATAAAATTAACTTTTCTTCCTTGTGAATAATGAGTTTCTTTGTGGGAACACAGTTTGCTAGGTGTTACATTCCAATAAAGCCTTTTTGTTTTTTCCCTTTAATTAATATCACTTTGTGTCTTTGTATTGCACCCATCCCCTCCTTGTCATAAGGCTTCTTTTTTTTCCATCCTGGCCTCTGGAGTTTTGTGTGCCCCCTCCTCCCCATTACTAGTAATTAAATTTTCTAACTTCTTATTGCGTTTGTTTATGATCAGGGCAACAACTCTTGCTGATAATATTTACAAATTTATAAAAGAAATTTTTTTTTTAAGACTTTGCTGTATAAAGAGTAAGGAAAAAGTTTTCAGCATTTGAAATGGATCTGGGGGGGGGGGAAATGGCTGATTTTTTGTCTTTCTCTCCTTCCTTTTTTTTTTTTTTTTATAATGGCTTTTAATAAAGTTGATTTTTATTTTAATGAATTTGAAGCCATCTTGTTATTGTCTTGTTTTCTCAATTTGTATGATCAAAATGTTTCTATATACCCAGTTATTATTTTTATGCTTTTTTTTTTGTAAATTATTCTTATCTTCAGCATTCTACAAAAGTTATAATTTTCATGTATAGCCAATTCCTCTCATGTGCCTCAATTCAGATTTTCCACAAAACCTGAATTGAAGTGACACTGTAAATTGACAGTTACACATTGTAAAGTGATCTCATCCACTCGCATGAATTAAGAACATTAGTTTCAATTTGAGAGATATGCCAAATTTATGTCTTTTATTCACAGATTTGTTAAGCCTATTTGATGAGATTACTTTTGGAAGCATTCACTCTAAATCATAGACTGTATCATTTTCTTGAGTTCATATTCAAAATGATTAATAAAAATTTGTGTCCAAAGTTTGGAGTTAAATTCTACTTAGTATAAGAAAAACTTGGCATCCATTCTGCATATATCCAAAAGAAAAACAAGCAAAAATGTTAAAACTAACTTAAAATCAGATCTTTAATTTCTGGAAAGAATTTTGCAAAACTTGTTTTTATTCATAAAGGTCATTCCACTGAACTTGGCTTTTTTTTCTATTTCTGAGGCTTTGCTTTGTTAGCTTCCTCTCAACCCCAATTATTCATGAAAATAATCTGATTTTTTTTCTTTTTGTGTGTTTAAATAGGGATAAATCAACAATTAACATATTCTTTTCATAAACACTCATACTTAAACTATTTTCTAACTTATCTACTTAGCTTTCCCCTCTCTTTTATAGTGAAAATATATTTATAATTTAAGTATTCCTAATATGAACACAAACCATAACCTGTGACATAAGCTAAGACCTAGAAATGTAGATCTCCAAATTTCTGTAGGGAAGTGTCAATGGCTTGTCTACTTACATTGATTCAAGATTATGGAGAGAGAGAGAAATAACCAGCTTTACAGGTAAGTTAATATATTTAAGAGGCCTTCATTCTGCTTTTTTTCAAATTTTCCATCATATTAGTCCAAATTATATATATATGTGTATACACACACACATACATACATTAAATATTTCAACAAATCAATTGGTTTAATTTGTAAGTTTCAAATATTGGTAGATGGAGATTGCAGATATTTTGTATCTGGTGTTTATAACTGAACTTGCAATTTATTAGTGTCCCTCTGTACACGTGATGGTGACTTAATGGCCATGTCATTTCGTGTATTTAACCATATTGATAGATCAAATACAATGTGCAAAGTGTACATTTTTCTACAAAAAATCCGGTTTCAAGTCTCAAAGTAGTTTGACAAATAGTAGCCACTAAAAACATGTTTACTCAGATTTTGTCTGCAATGTTGAGAATGAAATGTACAATTTAATATATATATATATATATATGGTTGAATGAGTGAAATACATTTCCTTTTCAGAAGAGGAACAAAAAATTCATGCTTGAATAGAAAAAAAATTGTTGCAGTTTAATTTTTTGTCAACAAGATAACGAAGTGGCATTGAAATGTGATCTGAAAATTTTTTATATATATATAAAAAAACAAAAAAAAACAGCATTTACTTAAATAATTGTATTTATAAAAAATAACGTATAAACAGAAAATAGATTAAAATAATTGTCGGACTTAGTCTATTTCATTTTATATATATATATATATATATATATACACACACACACACACCCCTGGTCAAAATCTTAAGACCAGATACAAAAGGGTTAAAAAAAAAAAAAAAGATATAAAATACTGTTACTTTCATCAAAATATATTTGCAGAACATTTACATTTAATTAGAAAATGTAGTTTATCAACAAACAAGTGAAAATTTTAAGCTTTTAATTGATTAAATTTAAACAAACATTGAAAAAAGGATTTTTTTTGGTTGGTCATGAAACTAAGACCATGTGTGAAAAAAACAAATTACTGGACAAAAGTTTTAGAACTAGTCACTGTGCTCATAGCTTTAGGCATGTAAACATCTACGTAGTTCATTTCCATTATTAAATTTCAGATCTTAAAATGGCTACAGGTAAAATTTTAACAAAGTTTGAACAGTGCAGGATTGTTAAACTTCAAAGATGTGGTCTTTCGCAACGAGCCATTGCAAACGAAATTGGCTGTAGCAGAACTATCATTGCTAACTTCAGTAAAAATCTGGATGCATATACTTCTAAAAAATCAAGCAGTCGCCCCAATAGAATCTCACCATCTCTAGACAGACGCATTAAGCGAGAAGTTAAGAGAAGTTCAAACCTAACATCAAATCAGATAAAATCAAATGCAGATGCTGAATGCAGCTCTCAAACAATTCAACAGCATTTAAATAAGAAAGGGTTTAAGAACTTGAAACAGCTGCAGAGGCCTTGCCTCCTTCTTCACCATAAAACCTCCCATTTACAATTTGCTTCCGATTATCAAACTTGTGATGTGAATAAGTGGAAGAAAATGTTGTTTTCAGACGAGAAAAAAATTCAATCTTTATGGCCCAGACGGTTTTCAGCGTTACTGGCATGCAAAAGATGTCCCAAAAGAAATTTTCTCAACATGACAGTGGAGGTGGATCAATTATGGTCTGGGGGTTAATTTTCATACAATGGAACTCTTGTTGCAGGAGGTAAAAGGTCATCAAACAGCTACTAGTTACATTAACATGTTAAGAAAGGCATCGCTAATTACTGAAGGCCCTCATCTGTGGAGAAAACTGGATTTCCAGCAGGACAATGCTGCAATCCACAACGCTCTCCAGATTGAAACCCAATTGAGAATGTTTGGGGATGGATGGCAACAGATGTTTATAAACATGGATCACAATTTGAAACTGTGGATGCTCTTCGTGCTGCAGTTTATGCATCCTGTGCAAGCACTCCTCATACAGAAGTTAATATGAGTATGCCAAAGCAAATTTTAAAAAATGGAGGATATACTGAGAATTAAATTATCGTTGTGACTTATTTGTTCTGTATTTGCTATTTTTATTTGCATGGTCGTATCTTTATGACCAACCAAAAAAATCATTTTTGTCAATGTTTGTTTAAATTAATTAAAAGCTTAAAATTTTCACTTGTTTGTTGATAAACTACATTTTTTAATTAAATGTTTCACAAATACATTTTGATTAAAGTAAAAGTATTTTATATTTTTAAACCTTTTGTATCTGGCCTTAAGTTTTTGACCATGTGTGTGTGTGTATATATATATATATATATATATATATATATATATACACAGTCTTCTCTTTCTTTTACTCTCTTCTCTTTCTGCTCATCATTAACGTTTCTGTTCCTAATTCTTCCAAACCTTGTAACCCCTTGTGTTTTAGTGGTATTACTGCCTTGCTTGGGGCAATTCCAATTAAAAATTATATACAGACACGCACATGTATATAATACCTGAACAATTTTGTTTTATGGGAATGGGTGGGTTTTCACTCTATTATTTTATTTCTCTTGTTAGAAATTGGGTCCAGCCCTGTTGATGACTGTGGTCACAGCAAAGTGCCTCTGCTGCTCAAGACTGTAAGCAATTCCCTTAATGACAAAACCATTTTCATTGGCGATGAAAACCAAAATCAAAATTTTCTTAATCAAAATGCAGTGTCCATGAATGAGGTTGATGCTAATAACAGCAATGTGATTGAAATAGCAGAGGATGCTATTGAAGAAATGCATGAGTATGGTATGACAGAGGGAGAAAGCATAATGTCTGAAGAGGTTTCAGCTGCTGTGGAGGACCTTGATGCAGAACTTTCGTCTCTTTTTAAGCCTGGTATCACCAGTGACAGTCTTTCTCCTACTTTGGAAGAACCTGTAAGGGTAGAGGAAAGCAAACCAACAATAGTAGAAAAAGTGGACAACTGTATAATTTGTTAATATCGGCATTTTTTCTTTTGTTTGTATTTATCCAGTTGTCTCCTTTTGTTTTCTTTTCTGTGTTCGATAGAGGTAATAGAAATTTGTTTAATCAAATACAAATTAATAAGAAATACAACCAAGGAATCTAACTCTGGTGAATATGACATAAATGCTTTTTTCTAGAAAAATGTATGAACACAATTTAATGAGTCTATTGTTTTGTTAATTCTTTAGGAAGAAATAAATTTAAAAAAAAAGTCTTATTTGTTTGCAGAGACTGTCAGGTCTGTTTGGAGTCAAGTTATTGTCATCAATTACTGCATCACTTAAGCCCTTGAAATTTGTAAGATTTTTTGGGATAGTCTATCTGCACATACATGATTGTGTGTACAAATAAGACTTTGCTCATATCATGTGGCATGACTGACAATACCAACAGCTGTTGT
Source organism: Acanthosepion esculentum (assembly GCA_964036315.1). Classification (NCBI taxonomy): domain Eukaryota; kingdom Metazoa; phylum Mollusca; class Cephalopoda; order Sepiida; family Sepiidae; genus Acanthosepion; species Acanthosepion esculentum. The sequence goes on from OZ038478.1 coordinate 114,037,386, forward strand.
CGTTAGTGGGATAGATATATATATATATATATAGACGACATGAGCAATGTTGTTATGTGTCACTCAAAGTATGTGTAGGCCAAAACTTTGAGTCTTTGATACTATAGATATTAGACTAAATAAACTTTGTCTAATTCAGTTTAATGTAGAAAGAATACTTCTCCTTTCCCCACTTTTTTTTTTTTTAAATTGAATATAGTTTTATTGATTTTCATATTCCAAGTTTTTTTTCCCTACTCACAATAATCTGTTTTTATAAAAAAAACTTTCAAACTTAATTCTATTATATATCTAAAAATAGGTGACTTGGAATATTTAACTTAAATATTTATTTAAGCAACAAAAAAGGTGGGTGGGGGAATATCTAATTCGGAAAAGCTCAAAGTGCTTCAGGCAGTTTTCATATCACTTAAATTTTCAAAAATAATTTTTTTTTTTTTATAAAATCATGCAGATCTGCCACATGACAAATATGATTTCTTAGAAACTAAATATAAATTTCCAAATCTATTACTAATTACATGAAAGTTGAGTGGAATGAATTTTCAAATTTAAACCACCACTTGAGCATTAACAGGATTTTAAAGTTCTCAAAATTCCAAATCTTAATTTTCACATGTTTAAACAGTTTATTCATTCACTAACTGTATTATTCTTGAGTGGTAATGTTTACTAACAGTATATTTTTGATCATGTTAAAATATTGGAAATTACTTGTACAGAACAATTTGAACTAATAATTTTGTATTGATTTAGTTTGGCAGATTTTATAATTATTATATATATTATAGTTGAGTTTTCAGTACAAATTTCACAAATGACATTTATTGGTATTTTTTTGTGTGTTTGCTGTAGACTACAAAAATTGTGCTTCTCTAAATGTTTTTCTAGTGTTACATTACTCTGGGAGAAGGGAGAGTGCATATATATATACGCGCGCGCACACACACACACACACACACACACACACACCTGGGGGTTGAAAAAAAAAAGTTGTCCACTTTAAATTCCAATTTAAGTAATGGTTTAAGCATTTAATGAATTGCAATTTAAGCTTTTATGAATGGTTCTAAATTACAAAATGTGTCTAGCACATTTTATACAAGTCAAACTAGTTTCTGGTCCCAATTTTATTCCATTAATTCAATACTGCTTTAAATTTTGGTTTTTATATAATTACAAGTATAATTACTTAACATAATTCAGATGTATTGCAAACTTTTGAAAATAATTATTTATAGATGGTATATTTTAGATAAGAAAATTAAATAACTTTATGCTGATTGTATTGGATGCATAAAACTCAGCCATTATACAATTACCAATTAAACAGAAGTAGACTATAAATGTTTTATAACATAAGGCCGAAGGTATATTATTTGTATTCCATTGTCACTTTGTAAAATTCTAGACCTTAAATTTTGATAGTAAAAAAAAAAAAAAAAAATTCTTTTGAATCTTTGCTTACTAGTCAAGAATATTAGATTTACTTTTTGAAAATAAAAAGCAATGGTTATTTTGTGTAGGATTTGTACATAATACTTTGTATTAAAAATTCAAAATCTATTATGACATGGTTAAACACTTAATGAATGACTTCAGTTAAATGGTTTACAACTGTACCTATTTCAGAGATGCATTACCATATAGGTTTTGACTCGTGGAATCAAATTTTATCAGTAAATGTTTTATCAGGACTGATTAACTTTTAATTCAAATGTTAAAGCTTATTTTATAATATTAAATTTATTTTTTCAAGATGAAATAAACAGTGATAACTACACAAAAACAACCTAAAAGTTAAGGTAAAATCTGCATAACTTCGGCATCAAAAAAGTCTTAGTTTAAAACCATAAATTTCAGTTTTGTCATAATCCTATTACTATATGAAATTAATTTCTAGATGAAATAAATCAAAGTTCAATATAGCTTCCTAACTCAAGTATTAGGTAAAATGTGAAAATTTATACTAACTGCAGATTTCTGAAATGAAAAGTTTGATTAGACTTTTTGCAAAAATTCTCAATAGGGGACTTTGCATTACCAAAAAAGCCAGTAACTTACTTGAACCTCATTAAATTTTCTTATTTGATTCTATCCAGAATGAAACATTGTAAAGGATGCTATTTTAGATTTGGTAATCCATTAGAACCGAAATCAATTGAGAGGCAGTTTATTTTTTAAATAGATTATTTGGGTATGGCAACATGTAACACATATATAGTAAAATTGTGTATGTATATAACATGGAGCAGACTGCTAGTTTTTCATACAGCACTAGAACTGCTTGCATTATCTTGTAAAATACATTTGTAGAATCAGTGCTCCAGGGATTGATGCTTTCACGCCATTCATAAAATTTCTCCTGGAACATGAAGGAAATAAATCCTATGACCTTGTGCACTTAACATTTTACTTTAGACAATACTGTTGTTAGATCCCCCCCAACAACATTATTACTTAATATGAAAACTTGAAATTCAATGTGATAATTTTTAATGACTAGCTAAAAAGCAGAATTCTTTGTATTTATTTTGCAAAATGAGACTCATCTTACCAAAAATCTGAATCAGTAAATAAAAAATAATAAAAATGCAATAAAACTAAGGCATTTAATTAAAGCTTTATTGCTTTTATGAATAATATATATTAAGGACAGTATTGTCTGAATTTTTTTTATGTAACATTTTAAAATGCAGTTTCAAAGGTGTAGCTCTTAGGAAAGATTGATTAGTAAATATCATTTTACTATCAAAGCTTATTACAATCCAACACCCCAAAATATTTTTAAAAGAATTTTTATTACTAAATATGAATTTCCTTTTAGTTGGTTCTACAATTTCTATTCTACATTGAAGCACAAATGGCAAATATACTGATCTTTAATTTGTTACTATAACTACTACTTCCATCCTAAGTTATTTGTAAACAGTATAGCTCAGATAAAGAATAGGGTCCAAATGTGACTCTGGGAACTTGCCTTTGCTCATTACTAAAATTAAAAACTCAACTGTATTCAAAGTAAGGGACAAGGGTTAATGTAAAAGATTTGAATATCAGTGATGTTTATATTTAGTCTCCAAATTGTCAAAAAAAAAAAAAAAAAAATTTCTTTACCGAGTAAATACATCTTTCAGTGATTATTCATGTGTGAATGTCCTTTAAGTATTTCTATTTATCAAATGTAAGACATAAGGTGCAGTAGGTCGGTGTAGTCTAATCTTAGATTAACCGTTCCCTAAGTAGTGTATTCATAAGGGCCGATGCAAAATGTCTGCTGCATAGTTTATATAGGCCTGGCTTGTTGCAACAGTGTTTTTTAATGTAAATGAAATTTTATTTTTTTTTTATCCTTTGAAATGCTAATTTATTAATAAATCACATGCAACCACTCTACACCCTTTATATTCAGTCTGAGTGTTTTTATGGATATAATGGTGTTGTAATTGTGTTTTTTTTTTTTTTTTTTTAACCTTTACTCACCTTTCAGAAAATAGTATCTTTTACAGGCAGTTGTCAAAATTGGTTTAAAATAAATTTAATTTCTTCATCCTAATGCTTGGGTATTTTTTGGTTAGAATAGTTCAAACCAAAGCAGTAATTTTCATGTTCAGTATTATATTTTAACTTCAAGGGAAATTGAATATTTTTTTTTCCCCCCCCAAATATGAAGTAATATCACAAAGCAGAACCTTGGAAATTATACTGGCATTAAGCTGTAAGCAACTTACCTCCTTGTCTTATAACAAGGTAATACTCTTCAACTTGGTAGGTTTTCATTAAATTTAACTTATTACTAAAGATCATTTCAAAAATCAGTCTGGAATTTAAGTGAGCAAAGCCATTCAATTGTCTACCTTGGAATTTATTTCATTCTTGTGACTAAAGAATAGCAGTTCATAATGAAAAAAAAACAAACACACTAAAGAGCTTAAAGATTCCCCTTGCCAAACAAAACGAGAAGTTAATTCAATTGTGGTTATGTGCACAAACTACAATTTATCCAGCAAGTCATTTATAGTCTGGTATAGGGGGGGGGGGGGGACAACACTTGTCAAGTAAATCATAAATCTTGAAATACGAGTATAATCTCACAATTCAGTTAAGTTTTCTATAAGCGAAGCCCTATTTTATGGTTGAATTTTTTTTTTTTTTATAATAAATAGGCATTTTGGTTCTTCAGTCACAATAGAAAATTTATGGCTAACATTTTTCGATAACTTGTCATAAATAATGCCAGAAGAGCCATTCCAATTATTCAACATCAAAACCAACCTTTTGTGGTTTGCTTTCCTCTTCCTGTTTTGCACCATCTCTTTTTGAAAAAAATAAAGAGGGTAATTTTGATTTGTGCCAATTTTGAACAAATAAATTTTTTTTTTTGCCTTTCTTGTTTGTATGTTTTACTGCAGTATTTCCCCACCCCCACCAGGGAGCAAGTAATCAGTTCTGCAGCAACTTATACAGGCATTAAGGATTCAAAGTGAACAGAAGACTTCAGTGAGCAATCAATTATACAGTATACTGCTACATTTTTTTTTTTTTTTTTTTTACAAAACAAAAAAATATTTAAACTCATGAGAAAATTGGAGAGGTGAAAGTCAAATTGATAATACAGCCCTTGAAGTTTAACAAGCATATATAGTAAAGACATTAGAATGTAACCGAGCCATGAAGTTAGTTTTCTTTAAAAAAAAAAATTCTAATATTAAAAGTCATTCAGTGCTTATAGCTCATCAATAAAGAGTTCAGATTTTTTTGTCACCAAAATAAAGTAATATTTTACTTAGTGCAAAAGAAAAATCTGAGTAATGGTACAGTTAATGTTTATTAACAACCGGCCATGTGTTGTAGATATAATTTATTAATTGAGGGTAGGGGTCAATACACAGATTGAGTTATGAACTAAATTTAGTAAAATTTAACAATTGAGTATACATTAAAAAAAAAAATATGCAGTCAGTTGAAAGCAAACAAAGTTTCTGAAAAAAAAAAAAAAAAAAAAAATATAGGATTTTATCCAATGTTTATTTTTAAAACATTACAATTATAGGCAGACCTTGCTGCTCATCCAAGGAGTTATGTCTTCTGAACCCCATCCCTCACAGAGAAAAAAAAAAACAAAGGGAAAGAAGAAGGTGGTCTGGAAAGCTAAGACTTGTTTTGTGTCCCCAAGTAGCAGCTGTACTGTTTTTACAATAGAGTTCCTTGATTAAAATAGATTAAGTTGCAAGATATTCATAAGCCATTTAGAGGAAGGACAAGTTTGCTAAGTTTCTACCTAAAGTCAAATATTGCTGCCTAATTTTTTTTAAATGAATATATAAAAAAGAATTTATATTAAAAGGAAACCAATAATAGATAATTTTTAAGTTGGGGGGGGGGGGGGGGGCAAAAAATAAATGGAGGAACCATACAATGGCCAGTCAAAGTTTTTTCATTTGACAAAAATAAAAATGCACAGGGATAAAATTAATGGTTGGCTGAGTGAGAACTGAAGAAATCAGCACCACACCTAGAGATGAATTAAAGCAATAGAACATTAGAATCAATTTATGAGTGTATTTGTTGCTGTGTCTGGGAGTTAAACCCAAAATTTCAGTTAAGGAAGAGATCTCTGAGAAGGTAGAAATGTGTTGAGAACTAGAAAATAAAAATAAACTATTTTAATTAAAGTAAAAAGAAAATATTTTGGTATATATACAACAAAATTAAATGAAATTGGAAGAAAAAGGTGTATAAGAAAATGTCAGAATTCATATTTTTCATTTCCCCCGGGCCATTGTAGTAGTAAAGAGGAGTTTTTTCATTTTCTTTTTCTTTTTTCCAGCTGAGGCAATAGCAGAAGTGCCTGAAAGAAAGGAAGAATTATCAACTGAAAAATAAAATCTGGCATAGACTAGTCAACTAGTGTATAAATTCTCATTTGCAATCATATCAATTCACAGTTAAAGTATAAATAGCCTTCATTTTTATTAAAAAAGAAGTGTTCTGATGATATTCCATAAGGATTAAACACGAAAATAAGCCAATGAGTCACACTGCTAACTCTAAGGGTGAGATGTGAACAGATTATAAATCAACAAAAATTAATGCTTTTTATATGACAAGATCAACAGTACCTGTCCCATTCTAAACTCAATCATTCAAAACCAGAAAGGTGGAGATAGTTTCATGTATCTGTTGTCCATTAAAAAAAAAAAAAAAAAAAAAACTTCTCGGCAATCTTATGATTACAACTATACTTTAAAAAAAAAGTTTTTAGTGATATCACTTGGAAATATTGCTTCACACTAAAGTGAGAAAAATAAATAAAAAAGGTTATTTTCCTTCAAAAAGTAGCCTCTTTAGACAATTTTAAATCTAACTTTACAACATTTACTTACAAAATCCTCAACACAAGTTTCTTCAATTTCTGAGAAATCTTTAAATTATATTACATGAATATGCCATTACAGATTCTAAGATGACTAAATTCTTGGCAACCAGTGACTTGAGAGGAAAGAAAAAAAAAAAAAAAAAAAAAATGTAATATATTCCAGTTTTTATTTTTAGAGAGACTCATTTATTTCTTGACTTAGATCCCTATGTTTTTAAATGGCAGACATGATGAGGCAGAACCTGGGACAAGCACAACTGGTTCCAACTTGCCTTTTCCCCCCCGCCCAAAAAAGAGCCCATATTTGCTTAGCATGTAGGGCTACTGCAGTTGAAATGAAAGAGAGAAAAAAAGAAAGCACTTACCGCTCTGCTGTAATCCGTCCTCGGCCAGATAACGTAAAAGAATAAGGGGAGACTTGCATTGCCTTTTTATGCAATGAATATGCAATGCATTATGGGACAGAGACGGAATGAACTATGGGATCGCATGAAGACGCAAGGGATTATGGGTATATGGACAAATATAAAAGCACCTAGTTTTTCCCAGTTCGAGACAAGCTTGGAGTGACATTCCCGGTTGGAAAAGTCTGTTTGTGCGATTTTGAGACGGAACGACTAGAGGTTGGATTACCAGTTGGGAGAGCTCAAATTTACTCGCTGGTGGCCGTTTCTCTTTATTTCATCACAAGCTATTTCGGCATATCACTTCTGCAAAATGGAAGGCAAGATCTTTGACGTCCGTTTGATTCCAGAATTCAGCGGTGCCCCAACGGATATGCCCATTGTTGAATGGATAGAGAATGTGGAATTGGTCTGCGAACTTTGCGCCATGGACAAGATCGAGCGCATCATGCCTCTACGACTGCGAGGCGGTGCCCTTGCGAGGCGGTGCCCTTGCCGTGTATAGACAACTTAGTAAAGAGCAAAGGGCAGACGCGGAACAAATTAAACGGGCCCTTATGACTGCATACACGACTGACAGATTTAATGCATTCGACCAATTTATGGGACGGCGTCTTCGCCCAGGGGAAACAGTGGATGAATTCCTGGCTGAAATGCATTGTTTGGCGCGGCTAGTAGGAGAACCGTTGCCTGATCGGTGGATGGCATGTGCATTTGTGTCAGGGTTGCCACATCATGTTAGGCAGTTTCTCAAAGCTTTGTCCAGGATGGACGAGATGAATCTAGAACAGATTCTGACCCGAGCAAGAGCTATTATGACGGATGATGAAGGGTGCCAGGTATTGGCCGCCGCATCCGTAGAACTGACGCACTCAGAAGTCTGTGACTGTTGAGGCTTTGGTCGTGGATGGACAGTTGCTAGGGTTCAATCTTCTTGGGATTGATGCGATCAAGGTGCTCGGAGGTGTACACCTGACTGAATCAGGCAAAGCGCATTTCGGAAACCTGAACACATGTGCCACCATTCTTATCAACAAGCCCGACTTTAGAGTAACGTTTAACCCGAGCATGAAAACGTGGACCGCATTGTGGAAGTGGGCGAGTGGTCATTCACCTAGCAAGTTGGTCAATAAAGTACAGGAGTACACAGTACCTAGCCACGTCCGGGATGCATACGAGAAAGAACTAGCACAGTGGCAGCGAGACGGATGTCTACTGCCATATCCCGAGAAGGAGCTTGGCCCACCCAAGGGATTAATTCCCTTAATGGCGGTCATACAAGAACACAGACAGAAGGTCCGGCCGGTACTTGACTATCGGGAATTGAACGGCTTTGTAGACGCATTCACGGCTGACGCAGAGGTGTGTGTGCATAAATTACGAGAATGGCGATGACAAGGCGCTGACGTATCGCTGCTGGATTTGAGAAATGCGTACCTACAGATCCCCATTGACAAATCGCTATGGCCTTTTCAAACAGTGGTCATTAAGGGTAAGCGGTTTTGCTTTACGCGTTTGGGTTTTGGCCTGAATGTGGCACCACTTGTCATGAAGTCAGTGATCGACACGATAACGTCCCAAGATTAGGACATTAAAAGTGCCACGTCGGCATATGTCGACGATATCTTCATAAACGACGGCCTAGTTTCTGCAGCGTGCGTGAGACAGCACTTTGCTGATTACGGGCTAGTCTGTAAAGATCCAGAGCGATTGAGAGACGGAACTAAGGTCCTGGGTCTGCAAGTCTGGGAAGAAAGCAACGCCCTTCGATAGAAGCGGGGAGGTCAGATTCCAGAAATTGCTCAAATGGTGACCGGCCAAAGCGTATTTTCCTTGTGCGGGAAACTCGTGGGTCATTTCCCTGTGTGCGGTTGGCTTAGGGTGGCAACTGCATTTATTAAGCGTTACGCAAGTACACTAACCAAAAGATGGGACGACGAGATAAAGGATGCCGCTCTTGGACGTATGCTGGAGGAAACGGTAGCCAGAGTGCGGAAATCAGATCCTGTCGGTGGAGACTGGCGTGTGAACGGCAATGAAATGACAGTTTGGGTGGACACAAGCTCTGTGGCTACGGGAGTAGCACTAGAGGTGAATGGGAGCGTCGTGGAAGATGCTTGCTGGTTACGTCCAACTAATGATGCCAAACACATTAATCTTGCTGAACTTGATGCAGTGATCAAGGGCGTGAATCTTGCCTTGCAGTGGCAGACACCAGTCATGCATGTGGTCACCGATTCAGCATGTGTGCACCGGTGGGTGTCTGACACCCTGACAGGAAAGACGCGCGTGAAATGCTGATGAGGCGGCGCTTGGAGACACTGCAAGCATTGGTGGAGGAGTACGCACTGACTATGACTGTGACGTTAGTAAAATCTTGTCAGAACTGCGCTGACAGTCTCACCAGAGTGCCGCAACGCTGGTTAGAGATGCACAAGAAAGGAGGAGAACCGGTGCAAGTGAGTTGTGCCACTGCAACAAGCCAGTTGAACAAACATCAGGTGACCCACATCCACCAGCAGAGTGGGCACCCAGGTGTTAAAAGAACATTGTACTTTGCTAGGATCGTAGATCCAACAGTTTCTAAGGAACTGATAAAATCTGTTGTGAGAACCTGCGAAGCCTGCCAATCGATCGATCGATCCAGCACCAGTGCATTGGAAAAAAAGGAAATTTGAGTGTGGGAAGAAACTGGAGTAGGTTGGCAATGGACGTGACCCATTACAATGGTAGCCATTTTCTTACACTCATTGATTGTGGTCCCTCCCGTTTTGCAGTATGGCGGCCACTGAGACGCCAAGACTCTGCTAGTGTCATTCATCAGCTGGAGACAGTTTTCTACAAACGAGGCCTGCCGACTGAAATACTGACTGACAATGACACCACATTCACTTGCAGACAATTTAAGGAATTTGTAAGCAGCTGGGGCGTGCATTTGAGGTTCCGGTGCTCTTACGTGCCGTCTGGAAATGGCATTGTGGAACGCAACCATAGGAGTATCAAAACCATAGCGGCAAGGAAAAATTGTTCAGTCTTGGAGGCGGTCTACCTGGCATAACGTCACACCCAAGGACAACCTTTCGCCTTCCACAGCACCGGCTGATGTACTGCACACACACCACGTCCGGGTGAGAGGCATTGACGCGATGCCCCCGCCTGAATCACAAATAACCGAAGGGGAATACAAGATAGGGGACATTGTCTGGGTCAAGACTCCACGTGGTAAATGCATCCCCAAATTTGGAACCGGACGTGTGACCGAGGTGGTGAGTCAGCAGTCGATGCAACGCCTCGTCATGTTAGAGACCTGCGCCCTTTTTTGGGCTCAAATCCCACAACCGAACACTCTGATATCGGTAGTTTGCCAATAGATCGGGACGTATCTAATGAGAGCTACTCCGACGAAGAAGCTCAACCACTCCCCCTTCGGAGGAGCACCCGGAACAAAAGACCGTACCCGCAGTGTCATCTGTGTGATCAGGAGGGAGTGTGGCAGACATGAGGCAGAACCTGGGACAAGCACAACTGGTTCCGACTTGCCTTTTCCCCCCCGCCCAAAAAAAGAGCCCGTATTTGCTTAGCATGTAAGGCTACTGCAGTTGAAATGAAAGAGAAAAAAAGAAAGCACTTACCGCTCTGCCGTAATCCGTCCTCGGCCAGATAACGTAAAAGAATAAGGGGAGACTTGCATCGCCTTTTTATGCAATGAATATGCAATGCATTATGGGACAGAGACGGAATGAACTATGGGATCGCATGAAGACGCAAGGGATTATGGGTATATGGACAAATATAAAAGCACCTAGTTTTTCCCAGTTCGAGACAAGCTTGGAGTGACGTTCCCGGTTGGCGGCTGGAAAAGTCTGTTTGTGCGATTTTGAGACGGAACGACTAGAGGTTGGATTACCAGTTGGGAGAGCTCAAATTTACTCGCTGGTGGCCGTTTCTCTTTTTATTTCATCACAGGTTCAAATACGGGAAAATCTACTTACCATACTTTTACTCCCATTAAACATTAATTTCTCAGACTTTAATTGGGTTCTTGTCCTACCAACAAGAAAAAACTTCCAAGATATAGTTAAAAAATTTTTTTTAACTCTGTAGGATTAAATAGCGCAATTTTATTCTTATGACCAATTTGTGTTTTGGTGAAAGAATTGTTTTCCTTGTTAATTAGATTATCTGATGGAAATTCTAAGCTAAAACTTGCAGATACCCTTGAGCTTAATCCAAAAACGAAGCCTTAAACTCACCTGTATTGTTCTGCTCTAAATTGTCCAATGCTGTTTGTATAGCATCACCAAAAGAGTTTTGAAAGTTTGGAACAGGAATCTTGTCTTCATTGTCACTAATATCACTGTCAGAGGCACGTGCTGGATGAACCCAAAGAGCAGAATCAGGTTTAAGTGACCCTGAGGCTTGGGCAAGACCTACAGAGGATCGAAGCTTGCCAGACTTTAACATCTGAAGAGAGAAGAGTTATCACTTTGAATTCATTCATTCAGTTTTACTAAGAAGAGTTTTTCCACTACCTAGTTGCCTCCAGATTTGATTTCTTGAATTCCAGTGAAGAATTCTTGCCGAGTTGATACAAAGTACAAGTTGGCGGTTATTTATACAGAATATTTCCAATTATTTTAAGAAATATCAAAAATTACAATTTTTGCCACAAGTTTAAGATTACTTGTTTGTGTGTATATATATAACCTTATTTGTAATGGATTTCATTTAAAATCTGATAGCAAAATCTTAACAGTACTTCCTAAAATTTTATAAAATAAAGATGCACTATTAACCATTTTTGAACCATACAGATTACTGTCAAATCAACAAGTCTATAAAATTAAAAAGGTCGCAGATGTTCTACATGAAATCCTTTCTTTCTAAAGCTTGTTCAGTGAACAAATTGAAACATTACAATGTTAGTTATTATGGCTCAGTCTCACAGGAGAAAAAAAATTATCTTAAGAATTTGGTACAAAAGAGGAGGGAGACAATATTCATAACCATCAAAGATAAGGGGCTTATTCTGATCAGATGATGTAAGAAAAAGAAATATTACCTGAGCAAAAGATGTTGTCTGATTGCCATCACTGGTGTAAGAGGAGGCAGCTATTAAAAAAGAAAAAAATCTTGAATAGTTTCAGTAGAAAAATTCTGTAGTAAAAAAAAAAAAAAAAAAAAAAGGTAAAGGCCACAGGTTAGAAAAATTCCATTCTTTATATATACAGAAAGAGAAATAATTACAATTGATTATATTGAATCTTTATGAAAATTGCAAACTTTTTTTTATGTATAAACTTTTATTTGAAAATTGAACTCCTTGAATTAAGAATCCTTTGGTTTAAGCAATAATGAGCATTTAAAGTCATTTTGAAAATATTCTCATTGAAATTGATCATCTTGTAACTAATCGCATAACTAAAAATTGTGTATCACTCATTTTGGAAAAAGAGCAAGCCAGTTTAATATTTATTATTCCTAATCACAGTTTATAGGATGTAAATACCAGATTATGGTTGAAAACTTGTGCATCTACCTGAAGATGGACTAGCAATGGGTGAATCTCCAGAAGTTGATGGTGATACAATGTCAATAGCCATTACAGGATGAGGAGTGCATGAAAAAACAGGAATATTCAATCCAGACTGTGAAGTCTGGTTTTTGATTTCAGCAGCAGAGCTCATCACAATCTTAACAGGAGCTATGAAAAAAAAAAAAATAAATAATATAATTGAAATTTCTATTTTTACTAAAAATGAACTTCCAATAGATGTGTAAACAAATTTACATAACATTTTTTATTTTAAAAACTTCCATAATTATATTGAAATGAAATTTTATCAAAATGAATCTTCACTTACAACTCAAGCTATTAATAAAATAGCTAACAATATGATGTAAGTTTGCAACAATAATGAATTATTTTTCCACCCTACAACTTTCCCCAAAGATGAAACATCAATATAGTATCACTATTTTCATGGCAAATGTCAATATGAGCTACATTCCTTAGTGCTACCAGTTTACAGCTTCACAGCTAAAACACATGCCATGTACACAGGGTTGCCTCATCCTCACACCATTTGAATAAAACTTCTTCCTTACCAATGAAATACAAACAGCTTCTTTCCCAGAAATGTTACTTTGTAGAACAGATTCATGATAAAGATGATGATTAGGGAAGCATCCTAAGTCTAGAATAAACCCCTATCTATCCTACATAGGCTCAATATGCACTTCTCATTTTCTCCCTTTATGCCCTTACAACAACATTCAATAACCCTGTACAATGAGTGTCTCAAGATTTGTATTGAGTAGACAAGTATGCATGCATGTACACGCAAAAACAGATCTTAACAGCTTGCCCAACTGCACATGTTGGAAGGAGATTAATAGATTATTCTTCACCATATTTGCTAAAACCTTACCCTGAATCCAATAAGTATGCATACTAAATTTTACCAACAACTTCAATTATATCTTAAGAACAAATGTACTAATGAATAATTTTAAAGGACTGTAAAAGTGCAACTATGACATTTTTACATGTAACACTTACAAATTCCATATTTCAGGTTCTCTTCTTCTTGAATTCTCTTTGATCGAGAACGCTCCTCCCGGTTTTTCTTTTGTCGAATTCTGCGCCGTTTCTCAATCTCATCTGCAATTTTTTTGGTGATGAAATCATCTTAGACTTATGAAATCCAGCACAAATGAGTAAAACAACAAAATTGAAAATCGATTACTTTCATCCTTACCACTGAAATATCTGAGAGTCTCTTTAGAAACTATTGGCGGCTTTAATAGCAATTCAGCTACTTTGAATTCTGCACTGAGAGGAAGATGACTCAAATAACGTAAACGTTTACGTAACTCCTATAAAAAGAAAAGGGACTCAAAATTTATGAAGTGTAAAAAAAAACAACAAAAAAAACACACAAAACAAACATTTGTAGAAATTTAGCTTCTCAAAGCACAATTTATATTGGTAAGGTTTTAAATAAAATCAAAACTACTTTATTTTCCAATCCAATATGTGATTTAAAAAAACAAAAAAGTTTATTTTAGGCAATGTCCTGCTGGATAGTTTTTTTTTTTTTCTTCTACTAATTAAATAATTAGTTTCTCTAGTTATTTCCCATGTGTATCTATGTAAAATGTAAACAAAAACAATATTAAATATAGGCTTGATGGTAGTGGTTATCTTAGAAAAAAGGTAAATTAGCTACTTGCCTCAGTCATAGTGACACTCTCCAACTCAACAATTGTAGCCTCAATGGCATCTGGACAATTCATCAAACTGCCATATTCCTGAACCATGCATCGAGCATTAATAGCATGCATGTAAATATGCTGACCATCAGCCGCTGGTAAAACAAAATTAAATTATACTCAGATTGGATGCAAGAAAGATTTCAAATGATAGGAAGGAATATATTGTAAGTTATAGAATATTAGCCAAATAAAAATTAATCAAGTCATAAATAAATTGAAAACATTCCAGTTATTTCTTTTTGTATCACAAGATTATATCAAAACTTTAAAAAAAATTTTTAATTTCTAAAAATTTAATTTTATTGGCAAAATCTGGGAAGAATCCTATTTTATAGAATACAATCTTAAAGCCCATATATAGATGGAGAAGTCCATATCTGTTCTTTTGTAGAAGTTAAAATAGTAATGTTAATGAGTCAGGCTTATTGTCCATCTCAAAACCATAAACAGCTTTGAAAGAATTTGATACATTTTTCTTTCACCTGTAAATATATTGCAGCTACTACCTGAAGTAGCTGTCTATGCTGGGTAACATGTAAAGACTGAGATCAAAGCAGGTTATAAAGACAATAAAACAATTCCTTAGTTTTGAAGAAACTTTTATAACTTATTCCACGGTGAAAGAAATAAATAAAAAAGTGTTTAGTGAAATTGTCTTTTCAGGATACACAAATATTTCTATTGTTCATAAGTAGTAAAACAATTCATCATAACAGAAACCCCTACTCAACATCAAAAATGCAATTCTTTTAAATTACACTATTTACATTATTCGGACTACTGTCCTCATCTTTGTTGCCATATTTATTACATTTCGGCCATAACCAGATATTGAACTCTCACTCTTTGGGTCTTGTCACTGGATCTAACAAACACCTTTATCCACTGTGCCATGTGTCCTTGAGTTCAATACCTGGTTAAGGCAGTGGAGAACTTGGAGAGGGGAATTAACAGGAGATAACTGATAACTAACATCCATTAGACATGGCACGTGGAACAAGAACAGTCTACCCCAGTGAGTGAAATAAAGGGTTCAGTTCAACATTCCAACCACCTGAAGAAGGCCAGAGCATACAACGGCCAAAACGTAATAAATATGGCAACAAAGATGAGGACAATAATCCGAATAATGTAAATAGTATACATCATACCTTATCTCAGAAATATTGACAGATTCTTTTAACCTTTCCTCATGATTAACTTTTTTTTTTTTGCAAGTGAATATTGACAATTTTTTTTAAATAATTACTTTCCCGATACAAGTCATACTATTTTTTTTTTTTTACATAGCTTTGGGGGAGGGACACACATACACTTACCCTGATAAAAATAAAACGTATTTTTGGGAGAACATTTTGGTCGACGTTTTCTGCCTGCCTCTTCATCTCCCAAATCATGAGGAAGTTCCAGGCACTGAGCTGCCTGCTCAGTAGGCATCAGCTCCTGATCAGTTGGGCCACAAGAGTCAGTGAGTGGGGCTGGTAAAGCTACTGCCATGCAGGCTACTTGTTCCTCTTCAGCAGCAGTGCCCAATGAATAATTAAAGTCTCGATCACCTAAACAGGCAAGTGGAGCAGAACCAACTTCCTCGGCAATCTCATCAAAAGCATTAACATAATATTTCGAAGTCTATAACAAAAATAAATACAAACAAGAATTTAAAATTCTTTAAATGAATGTGGTTATAACAATAACATTTTGGAAAGGTTAAGAATAAAGGAATTAAAAAAAAATGCTTTAAGATATTGCTGCTTACTTCAGGGTTGACAGTCTGACATGTTAAACTAAATTTTGATTTAGAAACTTCACTTTAATGTTTAATCAATGTGATTAAAATTCCCCACTGAATTAGATTGACAAGGAAGGAAAATATGTTGAAAAGTAAATGTTTTCTCATTTGTCTAGACTAAGCATTCTCAACAGGAGCCTTATTGCCTCCTTTCTTTCATAGGGAATGGAAACAAGAATTACGAGTTTTAATAAACATTTCTAAATTTATGCTTTCTCATGTGTTTACAAAATGAAGTCTTTAACCCTTTAAGGATGAAAAAAATTATTTTTAAATTATTTCATCATACTGCATCTGCCAGAAATACTTTTCATAAATCAGTTACATATCTCAATGTTTCGACTGAACTAATGATTTTGAAACATTTCATTCAGTATCTGGTAGCAAGCATTGTCTGCTATCACTCACTTGTGCATTACACTGCAGTGTTTGTTTCTGTGTTATATTTTTCAAGAGGGTACAACATGGCACTGCTAACTCAACACTGGGACAACTTTACTTTTTGAGATTTGTATTTTGGGCGTTTTAACATACACACACACATTATATATATATATATATATATATATATATATATAGATATCTCTCAAGCAAAATTATGAAAGTATTTCCAATCATTTTAATTATATTAATTTTAAAAAGATTAAATTTAATCATTGTATTTGTATTAATTTAAAAAAAAAAAATTTATAATCATATTTATATTGATTTTAAAAATTAAAAAAAAAAGAAAATTACAATCATTTATTGATTTATTTCAAAAATTAAAAATATCGAAAAATGTTAAGTTTTCCCGATGGCAAGTTGTCCCAGTGTTTATATTTTTAGCTCTTTTCATATTAATCAGGAGTACCAAAAAGAAATGTTGATACATGTAGAGGAGTATTTGGTTTATGACTTTGTACAAAGCACGTGTGATCCAAAGCATCAGCTTATTTTCTAATGAAGTGAAGAAGTCGTCAAGGTTTTTAGAGTATTTAAAAAGAAAACATCCTGACAAAGCCATTGTTTATTTTATAGAAAAACCAATGAAATACTTTCATCTTATTTGAAAACAAAAACTACAGAAACAAATGAAAGTTGCATCTCATGATAGAGCACATGTAATTGCAAAAACAGTTGCTGAAAATGTTATTAAACTTTCCTTTGAAATTCGCATGAAATCTGTGTTGCAGCAAGATTCAGCAAATGTCTTAAAAGCATTGCCATTGAGCAATGATTCAATCTGGAGAAGAATTGATGAAATGTCAGCAGATGTGGAAAGCCACCAAGTTGAAAAATCAAAAAGCACTAAATTCTCAATACAGATTGACGAAACTACAGTAAATGATAATAGAGCTATTCTTATGGCATATGTTTGTTATATAGATGATTACTGCAAACCGAGTGATGAGTTGTTTGTGAAACTTTTAGAAACTAATATCAGTGGGTTATCCATTTCTGAAGCTGCAAAATATTGGTTCAACAAAAATCAAGTACCCTTTGAAAACTTGGTATTCTGCACAATGGATGGTGCTCCATCCATGTTTGGTAAGCATAAGGGATTTATTGCACATTTAAAAAATATGTCCTATTCTTGCTGTGCATTGTGATCATTTAGTTGCCAAAAATATTAGCCCTGATCTTCCAAAGGACAGAATATAAGACTTATCCATATAGAAGTCTGTTGGCTTTCGAAAGTAAACTTTCTGGCCTGATTTGTAAACCTATTTGATACAATAGATTAATTTCTTGGAAAATGTGGGTAAGAAAAATTTGGCAGATAAAATTGGGTATCATAAATGTGACATTTACTTTTTAGCATAGATATTTTTTGAAAGTTCAATGAGTTTCACTCCAGATTCAAGGTAAATTATGCATATTGCTAGATTGCAAACATGTTTTGAAAGTTTTTTCCTGAAAATTACTTATTTTGAGTTAATATACAGAAGAAAAAATTCAATAACATGCCAGAGTTAACAGAAGTGAACACCTCTCAGAACAAACCAGTAAAAAGTACAGAATATTTAGTGAAACTGAAAGAACTAGCCAATTTTCAGATTTATTTTTGTTAGCTCCATCCGTGGATGATGGCTCCCTTCAGTTGTGACACAGCTGTTGGTTAAAACATGCAGAAAGAACTTAAATTGAAACACAATGATGAATGCAAGTACAAATTTGAAAGCATTGGAATAAAATTATGGCTGTCAAATACAGTGAAACAGCCGTATCTGAACACATGGTCTGAAATGGCTAAAATACTACTATGCTTTCCAACCTCTTAGTCAAATGTGGATTCAGTGCAATCAATAAAATCTTGACCAAATAAATAAAATTGATGTATGTACTAGAGAAGACAATACTAAAACTTACAAATTCCAAACCAAATATCAAATTTCTAGCAGCAAAGCATCAACCACAAGGATCACATTAAAAAGTAATGTAAGTAAAATATTTTTATATATATATATATATATATATATATTTTTTTTTTTTTTTTTTTTTTTACAAATGAGCATGGATGATTACCTTGAAAAAGAGGCAATAGGATGAAAAAGGTTGAGAACCCCTGGTGTAGATGTTGATGTACTGACATATAGTATTAGCTATAGTATAATATTTTACTTTTGTATGTAATGTCCACAAACTAGAAATTAAGACAATCCTTTTCATATTAGAACTGTCACCCAAAAAATAACATTTATTAATGACTTCTTAGTCATAAGAGAAATACTAAAGCGTTACTCGTCAAACAAATTAATTTATCAGAAGACTTCACTCCAATTATTAGAATAACTGATTAAACAGTAATCAAAATGATTTGTAATTTAGAAAAATCTTGCATTGATAACTATTTAATACCAGTAGTTCACAAGTGCTGTTTACCTTAAATAGTAAACACAATCCCCACCAAATTAAGCTATTCAAAAATTATATACAGACCAAAAATTTTTGATTATCGATAATATTGAAACTTTATCAGTTTATGAAAACAGTCCTACACAAAGTCATGATATTTGAGCACAGTGAAAAACGTCATAAGTTCTACCAGGATTGTGAAAAAGAAATTAAGTAGCTATTGTTATCAATCTACATATTACTCATTTGGTCCTATCAGGTGGTTATTTGCATAAAACTTTCTAGTGACTGAAATTTTAAAGTTATTTAAAAAGCATCAAGGAGGAATCCTGTATTTTACTGTGCTTAGTCCCAATTTTTTAAATTTCTTTTAAACCAATAGCTAATACCAAATTCTTTAAGCACTGACCTTAGAAGTTGAATTATCAAGTTTAGATTTGGTCAAAGTCAAATTCTCCAATTCTGAAGAAAGCTGTTGCTGTTTTTGAGCTTTGTGAGTAGGAGATGGCAGTTGCAATGTTCGATCCTGAAATAAAATGAGAAAAGCTGGAAATATCTAATGGTGTATTAACAATGATCCATATTTACAATTTTGCTATTGTAAACTTTACAAGTAAATAAACTAACCATTAGATGCAAGGTTATTTGAATTAAGATCTTTATTACAAGAGCTGTAATATTTAACTAAAGTAATTTTATCAGAACAAAGCCTTACACTTTATTAAATAGTGAATTCTAGTCGAAGTTAAGCAAAAACATTTTTTGGAAAAACATTAACTGATCTTTTATAAGAGCCAGAAAGAAAAAAAAAACTTTTAAAGATGTACAAAATTAGTTACCACAGTAAGAGTTCAATGGTAAACAAACTAGGTATCTCATGTCACACACATTTACATATAGATATAAAAATATAAAGAAAGAGACAAAGCCTTACCTTTTGTTGCAGCAATGCAGATTCAATGAAACATTTCTCAGACTCCTGTAAAAACAATATTTTTAGACTGTACTCACATTTTTTTTTTTAACCAATACAAACTTATTGGGGAGAAAGAAGCAAATCAAAGATACATGAAAGCACTTACTTCAGCCTCATCCAATTGTTTTACAAGTTGTTCAGTTTCTGGTTCTGTCACTAATTCTTGGACATCAGCAAAAGTTGCAGTTACCACTTTAGAGTAACAGGCCATATGATTTTCTAAATACAAAATCAAAAGTTTAGTTTCTTTATCACTTTTATATTTCTCAAGAAAGAGGAAACATGTAAGCTATGTTGTATATAACATTTGAAGAAAAAAATTGGAACACTTGGAGATTTTAGTATTTACACATCCTAACCAAGTAGAAGCAATAACATTGCAAACAAAGAATAAAAAGGATTTATCACATCATTAATAATTAAAGAAAAATATGACTAGAAATATTTTAAAAGAGAAAAATGAGTAATATTTGTGCTCTCATGACTGATAAATCTTCTTGCAAGTTAAATTTAACTGCTAGAAACACATTGTTATTAAAATGTCTTGTTAGACTAGTGTGTGTGTGTGCATGCACGTTTAAGGGGGGGGGGTACCACAGGCAGGATTAGCAGTCAGTCAGAGGTTGAACATTAGATGCGGTGTTCAATCAGTGCAATAGACAGTTTTCTTTTTCATTACTTATACAAATTCTTCCTTGTTCTATTTTCCTGTCAGGTCAATAATTTTTATGCACTATATACTTTATAGCGAATAGATTTATTTGTTTGGCTATGTTCAGGAGTTGGGGAAATATGTTTATCCATTTAGTCTGATGACAGGGTGGCAATTCCACTTTACCTTTGATATATCAGACTGATCACCAATTGATATCAAAGAGATGAACTTCAAGATTAGGGCAGAGACTGCATTTGCTTCTACCTGGTATTCCTGCAATGTGATGAAGAACCAACGACTAATGACATTGTGAAGTGTTGCTAGAGGTACTCTGGGTTAGTGGTAATGATGTAGTGGGCCCCAAAACCATGCATGGACCAATGGATAATAAGCTAATGAAAGATTTGTTGAGACACCAGTTATTGCAGTAGTGATTGTATGAATTTTTATGTCATCAGCAGTTTCATAATTACATAATCTTGAAAACCAGCATTTTTTTAAATTTTAGTTTGATATATATCAAAACATTGGAAAATTCAAGTTGATTTATGGAATATTATGAAATTATGGAATATATTCTTCACTTAATGGTTGGTTGAGAGTACTTACCTTTTACATTGAATGGTTTTGATGGAAGTCCAATCCAATCTGATCTAGCCACAGGTATTGTATTTCCTTTGTCACGCCTCATCAAATTTAGTTTGATCATATCCCCAACTTTGTAGCGATGAACTTCTATTGTCTTCACACTAAAATAATGAATATTTAAGAATGTGTAAAATGTTTGAAAGCAAATTTATTACAAGCATCCTACAAAACACAATCTGTTATCAGTACCAGCACATGTTATTTATGCACAAATTAAGAATTTTAGAAAAAGAATTCTGCATGTTTTCAAATCGTTCTACAAATGGTTTCCTGTTTGAAACCAATTTTCACAAATACTATATGCAGTTTAATAACAAGTGTGTTTCCCCACTACTAAACTTACCACACAATCACTGTCAAAAAATAAATTTTATGAATTTCTACATTACTTTGACATAATTACCATCAAAATCAATTTTATTTTAATGAATTAAAAATTAATCCTTTTCATTATTTTAAGAGGTTAAAAGGTAGTTGCCCATTACAGAAGAGAAAAATTACCTTTTCAAGTCTTTTTGATGTATAGCTTCATTGCAAATGGGACATTTATGCCAGTTCTTCTCAGACAGAGCAAGGTAATGGAGGATGCATGACCAACAGTAGATATGACCACACTTGGTGATTTTACCTATAACATACAAATATGACTAGAATGACTTAAAGGAGAGAAAAAAAAAATTATCAGCTTATGGCTTTCAAGTGATATTTAAAATCAGAGTATAAAATTTAATGTAATTAGGAAAGTTAAACTTAAAGTTCTATATATTTATTACAAGAAGAAAAAACTTGTTTGCAACTACATTTCCCATCAAACAAACAAGAACACTATTACAATGGTGAAAGTTTTGTTTGCATTATGCAAAGTTTTACATTATACCATTGTGGATGAAATGAAGAGGTTTTTTCAAAGTTTGAAGTATTTGTCACTCAAACTCTATATCTTTAGTGCACTCAAGGACAGACTTAATAATCTTGCTCATTTGCATGCTGGCATTCCTGTTTCTTAATCTTAACTCATGTGACATCTTTGGTTATCACCAAGCCTGATAAAGGTGTTTGCACTCAACTGGGAGAAAGTTATTTCAGAGTGAATATTTCATAACTCAAGAAGAAATGATGCCATCATAATGGTTGAAATTGTATTGCTATTATTTGCAAATTAAAAAAAAAATCTGGAAAAGTGGTGAACCAGATTTCCATGCATGGGCATCACTTTTATGAGGAATTGAAAACTCAAAAGTAAAGATGCCTATATTGTTTAATGATATCTTGCAGGTTCTCAGTTTTTCAATGAGTAGATGTTTGTTTCCAGTAAAGGTTGTTCCTCTCTTTCCATTATGGTCAGGGAAAGCCCAATGCTACCCTGTCTCCTATCATCACAATCACGTGGTTGCTTAAGTGTACCATTCTGCTGAACCAGCTCATTGAAGACATGAGTATTTCTGGAGATTACAAATCCCTCCTCCATTTGTATTCAGACACTGCTCTGAAGACAAATTACACAAATCACTGTAATTGTATCATAAGTGATTCATCCGTATTGCATAATATCTTGTTATATCAGAAACCAAAGACATATTTTTGCTGATAAGACATATTATAGAGAAGTAGCTCTTTAATGAGATTTGCAATCTAATCACTAGCTTATACCAATTCTAAGTAGAAGTATCAAATACTTCCAAGTATGAATTTGCAGTATAAAGATGACTTAATTGCAATAGGATAATATTAATTTGGCCAATCCTGGTAGATTTTAGGATTTAAATTATGAAAATTCTGTGTAAAATTAGGTCTCTTTCTTTTAGATCTTTTGTTACACCATATTTCCACATGGAGTCATACACCTTTTCTAGGTCTAAAAAAATTGCTACTAAATTTTTTATAAAAATACTTCACATATATGTTTCTAATCTGACTAAATGGCCTACTGTGCTTCTTTTGTCTCCAAATCCTTCCTGGCATTCTGTAATTATTTTATTGCTTTCTAAATACCACAATAGTCCATTTATTATTCTTTCAAGTGTCTTACATATACAGCTAGTTAATGCACTGGGTCTGTAGTATCTTTTGTAGGTTTGGGTATGGGGATCACTGTCGCTTGCTTCTATATTATAAATGTTGTCACAGATTCATGTCATTATAGATTTTTAGTAAATAATTCAGGTATTTTTGGGTAGTCATTTTAGGAATTAGTAGTGTATTTCATCTGATCTAACTGCAGAGTTGTGAGATTTATTTAGTGACTCATGTAGTTTTGTTATGATAAATGGTTTGTTGTAAGCCTGTGTTCCTTGTTTGGAATTTGATTTTTCTTCTCTTCATTTTATTTAATGGTTTGGAATTTTTTATTTTGATTTTAGGCAAAGTTTTCAGCTAGGTGGTTTGCAATATATTGTTTGTAACTTTTGTGTCATTATGTATAAGATGTTTTAATGGATGGCTATTATTTTTACCCCAATATTTTGGGGACAATGTCATTTTTTGGGGGTTTTGTATTGGAATTAATTTTTCCTACATAGTATGCCATGAACTTTGTTTGGGTCCTTTAATCATTTTGTGTGCTTTTGCTGTTTTTGTACAGTTTTCCTTTGTTGGGTTATTTTAAAATTTTCTTAAGGTTACATGGTAGGTTCCTACTGTTTTTTTGTTTTTTTTTAACATTCCTCGTGGAACCAAGGATTTTTTTTTTTTTTTAATTTTGTCAAAATAGAACATTTTGATATATTTTTCGCTAGCAATAGCATATGTTTTTGTGAAGTATGTAATGTGTTGTTCTTTGTATTAGCCTCTGGTACTAATTTGGATTAGCATGACTTTCCAAATTCTTCCCAGTTAGCTTTTCGAAAGTTCCATCATGGTATTTTTTGATCTAATTCAGTGTTCTGATTTTCCAATATAATGGGCAAGTGGTCATTGTCACAAGTTAACAAACTCTCCAGTTATAGTCCATGTAACTGCTAGGGTCACATATTTTTTAGATCAATTGCAGAATATGTGCCTGTTGCTGTGTGGAGATATATATTTGTCTTGTATAGGCATAGTTGTCTGATTTATCATTTCTATTGATTTTCTTTTGTTCGTATATTACATTGTGGCTGTTTAAATCTCCCATCAGTATCAAGTGTTTGGTAGTTGTTGAATTAAGTTATCCAGCTTGGATTCGTTAAGAGTTTCATGAGGTGGTATCTAAAATGAGCAAATAGTAAGTGTTTTGGGCAATGTTATTGATATTGCCACTGCTTGGATGTTTGAAGTTTGATTTTGCTATGTGGTATATTATTAATTATAAGTGATGCACCTCCTGAGGCAATCAGTATATTATGTAACTGCATGAATTGTATTTTTTTTTTTTTTAATGTTTAAAGTTTCACCTCCTTTAATGTGTGTAAGCATATAATTACACACTGTAGACTGTGATGAGGAGTATTAGGTTTCAAAGATTGGCATTCTCACATCACATTAGAGTATGTTGTTAGCCATGTTTCTATTTTTGATGGGATCTTTGTTTGGGTGGATTAGATATTTGCAGGTTCTCTTCCTAGACATCCATCATTTCCAAATATTCAAATTTATTTTGTGCAATTTCTATCACGATTTTTGGCTGTAGCTTTGAGTTGGGGTCTGTATTTATCCTTTATCAGTAGGCTTTTTGCCCTTTTCAGCTGCTTCATCCTGGGTTATTTTTTATGGTTTATGTGGGTGTTTGTTCATTTCTCTTCCCCTTCTGGTGCTTGCTTTATTTCCAAGTGATTAGTTTATTAATTTTATTTATATTTTCTATCCTCTCCTGGTTTTGCTCCACCTTTGGATAAAAATCTAGTATGGATAACATTTGTTGAAAGTATCGGTATTATTCCATTTATAAATTTGGGCCAGTCTTTTGGTCCCAATTGTAGTAATTTAGTTATGAGTATCTTATTTTGTATCTTGGCATTCGATGTATTATTTTTGGTGATCTGTGAGTAGTTTTTATCTTTCATGCACCCCATCCAGGATTCTTTGTGCTTCTGGAAAAGGTATTTTCTTTGTATATTTTATGTTCATTATCTTTTTTTTTTTCCTTTGTCCACATTTTACATGATCTAGCTTAGACTGAGCAATCTTCACCACAATTTGCACAACTGCAGTTCAGCTTAGTCATTGGTGGTGTAATCCAGATCTTTTTCTATAACTGCTGCATACTGTTCGTCCAGTACACATTTTTGTGGTGGGAAAACTTTTGGCATTTAAAGCAGTGGATTTGAAATTTCATTTTTGTAGCCTCTTTATTTCTTTAGGAATGGTAAGTATGTTTCTTTGTATAATTTGGTTGTGTGTGTGTGTGTGTGTGTGTGGTAGAAAATGTACATGTTTTTTTCCTTCTTCACTTATAATTGTGCTATTTCTTAGAGTTTTTACTGTATTTCAAGGTGATGTTTGTAGGTATGACCATTTATATTACAAAAGGTGACGGGTTTTGTCAATGGATTTTTCAAGGGCTATGAATCTTGTAAATGTTTTTTTTTGTTATTTGCTGATTCACTTTCTGTATCACTATTCGATAGTATTTCCATGGATTTTTTTATTTTTATTACTCGTGTATTTTTTTTTTTTAATTTGTTGTAGTTGTTCATCAGTTATGCTCTCCACCCACCTCAGAGCCTCATGGGGGGGGGGGGCTGATGAGAGGGAAAATTCAATTTGCCCCATCTTTCCAGGGCAACATAACTGATATACACAAATATAGAAGGAATTTGTGCACCTATGTATGGGCTTTCTTCATTGTTTACAACAGCCATGCCAGACTCCTTTATTCTTAGTCCGATTGACCCTACAGCCACCACTTACTAAGTCAATTTTGGTGTGATGGATGAAGGCGTGTTTTTCTGTTTTATTGGTCCGACTTAGAGCTTGATGTAACCAGCCAGTTGATCGGATTGGGCCCCTCCAACCACCCATCTAGCCCAATTAAGGGCTGAAGAAGTGTGCTGAAATTCAGGAGTATTCTACCTAACTCCTACCAGGATCCCATCCTCAGGTACCACAGGTTGTCACTCACAGCAAACAGGCCTCATTGAGAGGAGAGTGTCTTACCTCTCTGTGGGTGCAGTTGGCATATTCTACAGCCCCAACCAACAGAGCTGTGTTTACTTGCTTTAAAAGCCCTAAGTGTTACTTTCAATATGCTCATGGCACCTATGCTTGATAGTGAGTTGGAGTGTTTTTTTGTTTTTTTGAATGGGTTACATCCAGCTTTCCGATTTATGTGTGAAAAAGAGGAGAATGGTGAGGTTTTTTGAGGTTACAGTTCACAAATTAGATTCAATGTTAGCAATATTGGTGCATCATAAACCCACTTTTACCAGATCATATACCTGCTGGAACTTGTTTTGTCCAAAACAATGCAAGATTAACCTCATTAAAATCTTACTCCATTGTATCCAAATGAATAGAATTAAATAGAATTTAAGACAAATGATGGCTACCCTCTCGATGTCATGCAATCTTGTTCTGTTTCGTATTATTATAGTTCTCTTCATTTATCCCTCCTTAGTGACCTTTTATCTTTAAGAAATGCTTTTAGACCTATCTCCATTCAACCACTCTCTGGCTAAGACTCACTTTTAGCAAAAGGGCTACAACTTATCCATCATGCAATCTCTCTAAATATCTGATATTCCAAGCATTATTGATAAGAGCTGCAAATTTTTTCCTCTCCTTGTATCGATCTATACTCAAGTTTTACTTGTTGACTTAATATAGTATTTGACCAAACGTTCCTTAATTACTGTGATCACTTTTTTTTTTTTACAACGTGTGGGCCTT
The DNA here is from genome assembly GCA_964036315.1 of Acanthosepion esculentum. Taxonomy (NCBI): domain Eukaryota; kingdom Metazoa; phylum Mollusca; class Cephalopoda; order Sepiida; family Sepiidae; genus Acanthosepion; species Acanthosepion esculentum. The sequence continues at coordinate 114,064,158 of OZ038478.1, forward strand.
AATTTGAAGGTGTTTGGCTTGTTTGGAGACAGTACAGTAAAACAACGTCCTCGTAACTATCAGATTTACACAGTTTAAACCAACAACTAAAAGTACGAACCCTGCCAACATCACCATGAAAACTGATAACTGTAATAATGTACATACAGTTTCTAAAAGAGTAACGGCTTTACTGCAAACAGCTGCTGCCAAAGGAAAGGCTGAGGCAGTCAAGGCAAGACTCGCATCTATCGAGGAGGAATAGAGAAAAAAAAAAGTGGAAACGAGGAAGGCTGGACTGAAAAAGGAAAATGGCCACAGCTGAAGTTCTCAAAGCAGCTTCCAACAACCTAAATGAAAGGTTCAGCTACCACCACCCAAGATTTGACTCAACGCCAGCCATCCATGACCCTGGTCCACACACAATAGAATACTTGACTGATCAAGCATGTCAGCCCAAGGTACAAGTCATCGACCCCAAGTCACTTTGTGATAGAGAGATTGATTATGGACACTTGAAAAGACAGCTAAAACACAAGGATCGACCTCCTTCCCTCAGACTAAAAAACCTAGGCAAACTCGACAACACGCCCCCAGTTATAACTTGCCCAATTCACATGTCGGAGCTACCAAACCAGCTGATAAATTCTGTCCTTGTAATGCCAAACAAGACACCTCTGTTAGATTTCAAGAGGTATTTCACACGGCGCAAGCTCATCACCACCAGATTACCTAAGCTTAATGACAAGCCAGAGGATTACAGAGCGTGAAAGCATTCTTTCCAGAGTGCCACAAGAGATCATGGCCTCATGCATAAAGAAACAGACCTTCACATAAAATTGCTCAGTAAAGAGTCAAAAATACAAATGAAGGCTGTCAATCTGAACAACTTATAAAAAGATATTGAAAGAATATGGAATCAACTTGAAGAGTGTGAATAGCACCCCTGGAAGTTATAAAAGAAACCTTTAACTGATTGGAAGCCTTTCCCAAAATGCCAAAAAGGGATTTCCTGAGGCTAAGGGATTATGGCAACCTGCACATGGAGATTCTGTCCTTGCCTACCTGCACACAGCTCAGGGACTTACCCCTTGATAGCCAATCTACCCTTCCCAATTCAGGAGAAGTAATTCTCCGTCGACTTGAAATATAAAGTCCAACATCATGTCCCCATCCTCATTTTTAATTTGTTGATTTTGTCATATGAACAAGGATTAGAAATGATCCAAATTTCAGATACAATCCATCATGCAGGCTTGACAAACAACAGCAGACAGAGAGTCATATCGCCGAATAAAACCAAAGTATCTTCCACAGCACCCAACCATGCACACCGGCAAAACAGGAAGGATAAGGCCTTACCGGATATTGCCCCTTGCACAAGAAACCTCATTCCTTATTGAAATGTGCCTTTCAAGAGAAATCTCTGAAGGAGCAAGAGGCATTCATGAAAGACAACAGGATCTGTTTCAAATGTTGCTTGTCTACAGCACACAAAGCAAGATTCTGCAGAGCAAAACAACAGATGTGACAAATGCAACAGTGAGTAATCACAATATTGCTATCCACCCATGACTACCACCATAGACACTAATCCCACCAGGGACTATGGTGGGCAGTAGAATTCTCCAACAGCAGCCAGAGGAGTTTCACAATGCACTCAGATTTGTGGTAGTGACCTCTCTGGAAAGAGGTGTTCTAAAATCAGCCTGGTTAACATCTACCTCCTCAAGGGCAACTGGAGAAAGTGGTAAAGACGTATGTCATCATCAATGAGCAGAGCAATAAGTCTCTAGCATACTCAGACTTCTTTGACAATGATGGCCCCAGTTTTCCCTACTTCCTAAAGACTTGTGCTGGAGCATTACAGACTGCAGGAAGAAAAGCAAAGGGCTTCCAAGTAGAAGCATTTGATGGGCAGGTCAGCCTCTTGCTTCCTCATTGAATGTAATAGGTCCGTGTTAGGTCCAGTATTCCAACCCCCAAAGCAGCCCATCACTAGTCGGCTCCACTCCATTTTGCCATTCATAGGAATTACACTTTCATTTAGAATATTTTCATTCTAATTACCATAATTAAATTTTGCACCCTTTGAAAAATCTTTAAAACCTACTTTCATTAAGTATTCAAAGAATATTTTTATGATTAATTTTGTGCTTGCAATTAAAGCTTCTAAAATACGTTTAAATTATTGCAACACATTTAAAATAAAAAAGCCATGATAGTACATAAATAAGTATTTGCTATTAATCCACTTTAGAATAGGTTTCTACTTAATTTCTACAACTGAGACACATTTAGTAAAAACAAAGAATAAAAAAATTTACCTGCCACAGGAGGACTCAGGCAGATGGGGCACAGTGGCAAATCAGGTGTTGACATGCACTTAAAAAAAAGTATACACAGTAAAACAGAAATAAAATCCAGATAGAAACAGATCAAACCATTTTATTTAGGGATTAACAGAAATTATTTTTGTTTAATAATGAAATAATTACATTTTGGGATCCTCTCTGGTAAGAGGTAACAAAGCAAAATTGCATGTTACTTTTTCCATTAAATTTACCAAAATATTGCAAACCTTGAAATACATTTTAAAGAAAAAGTAGTTTCTCAATTGAAAATTATTTTTACAAAGTCATGCATATAACAAAAATTCTTGCAAAAATATACTAATAGATCAAAGTTAACTTTTTGAATTACTAAGAAACAACTGTTATATACATTTGGTAATTTCAAATTTTCAAGGATTAAAATTGAAAAGTTTATAGAAAAGATAAGTGATCAGTTTTATGATGGTTCAATTTCTTTTCTGGACTGTCATGGAGAGTACAAGCATTTTATTTACCAAGATATTGTGTAAAATTTAAACATGCAACAAATTTGATAAAGTTGTTATGAAGAAATAAAATGGGCTTTAAAGCCAATATAGATATACAAAAAATGTGAAGAGAAGGGGAAAAAAAAAGAACTGACTCAGCATTTTTACCAAAGCACTAGTTTACTAAGCTTAAAAATGTTAGATTTAAGATGGAGTAAATTCAGTGAATTAAGCAAGAGAACATAATAAACATTTAAGAAAGAAAAATATGTTGCATTAGACATGCTCCCAAATAAAAAATAAAAATCATATTTAACATAGAAAACAGAAATAAATATTTTGTACTAGACTAAACAATGGAAGATGTAATACATTTTGAATACTGTATTTATTTTTTCAGATCCTCAATGATATTACATTTTTAACATGCCTAAGTACATATGCAAGACAGCTATATAGGCAATAAAATAGAATACAAATATCTCAAATAGCAAGAATGGTAATACATTTCAATAGAAGTTTTGCAACTTCAAACTGACTAAAAGTTTTACTAATTTCCCTTCCTTTCAAACAACTTGTCTTCATGAATTTAAAACAAAATCAATCTAATATACTTACCACCTGTTCAATGTTATTCCACTCTACTGGTTGATCTGGGTCAATAACATGGATGCTATAGTCACCACTGTCTTTCATCACAAACTGGCAACTGATAAAATGTAGCAAAACAATATTTGATGTATATTTACAAAATAAATTCTAGAATTGAAATAAGACATTTTTCACTATCTTCTCAGCAGTGTACAGTAAGTATATTGTTCTTGCATGGTTTCACCCTTCATATTACTTACAATATAGCTAAAGAGTAACACACAATACCCACAAAACTGTTTGCCATTGAAATGATAATTTGAATTTTGCACTAGTTTACATTATAAGAGATACAATAAAGAAATAAAAACTACAGGGCTATTTTAATTCAATTTTATACAGAGTCAATTAAGTGCAAGTAATAAAATGCTTGTTCACCTCTAAACTTTAAAAATAAAATCAACAACTTATTCTGAAGTCTATTTTTTAGACAATACAAGATAATTTGGGAGAGATTTTAGCAAGTTTTTTGAACTTTAGAGGAAAAAAAATACTCACTTAGCTTGCAAATATTGTTGCTTGTTGAAGACCCCTCCTGCAGCATAACTTTTGAAGTGATGGCGACGGGGCCGACTATGCAGAGTTCCATGATAGGAACTGCGATGAAATCCATAATCAAAGTTGATCATTTGATTCAGATCTTTCCTAGACACTGAGGAGTTATACTCCACCACTATCTCATTTGCTACCTGGAAAACAACAATAGATTGAGATACCATAGAAATAAACTGCTATAGATTGATATTAGAGGAAGGTGCTGATATTTCCTAGCTAAAAGTGCCATGATGGAAAATTCATTTTTATTTGAATTCCACCACTGAGAAACATCATCACTTTATAATTTTTTAATATATATTTTGCCATTTCAAGTTTTAATTTCTTTGCTTGTTTCTCCAACTGCTTTATCCTGTATTTGCGTACACATTAGCTCCCCTTTTCCTTCATCACTTTCTTCAATTCAGCGAGACACTTCATAAAACTGAAGTTAAAGTTACTATCATTATCATTTTTCTCTTCAGACATGTCATACCTTGTGATACTTTGTCAGTTTTCCTTCAGTTATAGAATAGATATCTTGAGCGAACCATTCTGCAATAGTCTTGTCATTAAGCAGGCCACTGTAGTTATTTTCAATGAAACTAGTCTTGAACCTGGGATCAAGATATGTTACTAGAATAAGGTTTTTGTCTTCCACGTAGCTGCTAAATCTAGCATTAAAAGAAGCTTCCCATACTGAAAGGGTTGAACCTACCCCCCCCTCAAAGTCCCTTTTCTTCTCCCCCTTAAAAAAAAAAAAAAGAGGGGGGTAAATGACTAATGTGCAGTATAATATGAGAGGCAATTGATTCCCTATTAATAAATTTATACAAATCAATGAATTTATTAAGTATTTTCAATAATATCTCTAAAATCTTCTATTGGTTGGATTCTAAATAATGTGGTTCTGCATGATCACTGCAATATAGGACAAGCATTTTTTTTGTTCAAATACTCTGGACATCATACTACTGACTGTTCCATCTTGTCTGGACATCCTGAATAAATTTATAATCTGGAAAATTAAGTTTTTTTTGTATTTTTTTCTGGCATTCTTGGTACTTTACAAAAGCTGCAGGTGAGTGATTAAAGTGACCAACAAATTTTTGTTTACAAATAGAAAGCATATCCTTCACATACCTTTGTACAAAGAGTAACATTAATGGTCAACTGCAATGTGTGTAAAAAAGAAGGTATTGACTCATAATGGGTTTGTACAGCTGCTGCTATATTAGCTGCATTATCTCTTATGAAAACATGAATTTTACTATGAGAAATATTAAATTGCTGTCCTGTCTCTGTGATACATTCACTTATATTTATGTGCAGTGTGGAATAATTCTTAGAACTGCGCATTTTTTTCAAAATTTTCAGTGATCCAATGAAATGGATAAATTTGCTGAACTAGCAGTTCAGCTATCACTAGTCAGAGATAAATGAGTAGCAGTGTTGATTTCCACCTGTATCTTATTTTTAACGTTCTTTTATATACTTTTGAGAGGGAATTTGATAATTCAGACTTATATGGTTCAATAATCTTTTAAAATCAAGGTCTTCTACAATAGAAAATGGTTGCAGCTCAATTGCAATCATTTCTCCAATACATTTATGAAAATTTTGGGCTTTGCTGTCATTTATATCCAAAGTTTGATAAATAACTTCAAGTAAAGTTTGTTGCTTAAAAGACTCTTGACAAATTTTTTCTGTTTAATTATAATTGAACAGTCGATAGGCAATGTTCTTTTCATCTCTTTCCTTTTATCTTCCTTTTGGAGTTCTGTGCCATGCTTTGTATTTCAACATATTTGTTGTGATGAAGAAGGCAGCTTTTGCTCCTCTAGCTATTTGCGAATCACACAGCTGACATATTGCTTTACTTTGGTTATCATCAGAAATCTTAAAAAAAACTTCCAAACTACACTTTTTTGCTTGGCATTGGATCCACATGCCATAATTGGAGTCTGAAAATAATAAACATCAGTTAAAATTTAAATTTTTCACTGTCAGATAAAAAAAATGTTTCTAGTTTTTCTAAGGGGTATAATTTGTAAAGATTCAACTAATGGTCTGCTATTAATTGTAAAATAAAGTAGTTTTTTTTGTTCACCTTATTATATATTTTAAGTTTTAACAAGCAAAGGCACCCTCTAAATATTATGCAATCTCTTTAAAATTTTATGTGACATTTTTCAATGAACAGGACAAATTTAGGATTGACAATTCAATTTCATCATGCACTTCAAAAATAAGAGACACCATCATCTAATATTGTAACAATAATACCTAGAATGATGCCTAACTCATGCATACATTTTAATAAAGTACAAGGAGTACCTAATCCAGCAGGACAGTGAATAAAATAAATGCAAGTTTTAAATTTGCTTATAGATGTTTAATAAGAATTAAATATGAATTATCTCAGCAACTTAATAAATAAAGGGTCATCAATCTTATGTAAAAATTTAATCACTAATAAGTTTTGTCTAATATAAATTTCTCAGAACTAGAAAATTTAATTTCTAGTTCTGAGAAAGTGTCATGTACAGTTATCAAGTTCAGATTTGAAAGTGATAAAGTAATGCTAAAGAACAACTCACCTCATCCCTCTGCTTGTCATTGAAATAACCCCGAGGCCGTGGTCTCTTGTCACTGGCTGTCCGGGTTTTTTGAGGAAAAGGTTTCTTATTGGGATTAGCATCTTGGTACGAACGGACTCCATTATCTTTTCGTCTTGGAGTACGTTGAAATCTGGCATTATCTAAAAGCAATCATAGCAACATTTAAAAATTAAAAAAAAAAAAAAAAAAAAAAAAAAAATGAAAACAATCTTGTAAAAATTCATTGTTCAAATTTAAGATAAGTGTCCTTAAAAGCAATTAAAAAAGCTTTAATTAAATGTCATATTGCATTTATTTTATGATTCAGAGTAAATTTTTGGTAAATTCTCCAAAGAGACCTGTTTTTATGAAGATTAAGAGTAGGTACCTCTGTGAGATCGCTAAAAAAAAGTGCATAGCATAAAAAAAGACGCCAAACTTGATGAAAACAAAATTTTATCATCTAAATGTTTATGTTATTAAGAGGAAAGATCAAAGTATTTTGGGGGTTTTTTTTACATTTTTTTTTTTAATTTATTCCTAGCATGTCTGAAATTTTTGTTAAAGTTTTTTTTTTGAGTCAACAAAATTGACAGATAATCATGTCAACCATTTTATTAAAAAAAAAAATTTTTTTTCATAACTTATTTTAAGAAAATTAGAAATTATATTTAAAATATTTTGAAAAAAGCATTACTTAGTTTCTGTGCTGAAAAGAAGTAGCTTAAAAATAAAACAAAGCAGGTCATAACATTTTGCATCACTTGATAGGTGATGAGTGATGATTTCATCATGTATTGACAGCTTACGTGAGGAAAAGTTATCATAAGGTAGGACAAAAGTAATATAATTTAGATTTAAGTGGACAAATTATTTACCTCATTATTTTTAAGGAAAACTTTCAGCACTAATTTTTTTTTGTACTTATCTTTCACCTTTATGTTTACAATGCTTTATGGAGAATATATTATCAAAAAAAAAATTTCAAATAAGACTGTTGAGAGCAAGATTAAATTTCATAAGAAAGGTATCTAATTAATTTATAGGTACCTTTCTTATGAAATTTTATCAGAAGTGTACATAAAATACTATAATTTTATGTACATTTATTACATTTTACTGTGTTACTTGTATTTCCATTCATTTTATTATTAATTTTGATATTTCATTTATGGAAAAATGTCATAACTGAGATTAATATAAAAATAAGATCATATAAATTTCAAAAGAGGATACTCATACTTGTAGGTACCCTTCTCAGTTGAAATTGAAAAATCAAATTAACTTCTCTACACGTGTTTCATAAAAATAAAGGCCATAACAGTGAAGAACAATGCTTAACTCAAATAACACGACTTAATTGTATTCTTGCTGGTTTTCTGTACTTTATAATTAAAGCCATAATATGAACCCAAAATTACATTTAATTACTGCGAGTCTCTGATTGGTAAAAACGATACAAATGTGGTAAAAAAGATCTATCTCATGAGGACATTTACAAAACTGAATGCAGCTTTCAACTAATTTTATAATATTTTAATAACTTAAATGTAAAAATCTAAAATAATTAAAGAAATAACAATTATATTAAAAATTCATTTTTCATCAAAAAAGTTTTTTGCTTTCAGAAAATATTGTTCATGCTCATATAGGTACCAACATGAGATCACTGGAAAATAGAGCATAGCAGGATAATAACGGCCTTAAACTTGACAAAAACAAAATTTTATCGTCAAAATGTTTGTTTTTATTAAAGAACGAAGTAATTTTTAATTATTTTTCAAAATTTTTCTGTCTTTATTAGAGCATTCTAACTTTAGATTGAAAAACCTCATTTCTCATCATCAGTGAGTGCCCTACTAAACAACATGGCGGATTTTTTGTACATTTTTTTTTTTTTTTAATGGAAATCATTAATTTTGAAAATCTTGCAAAAATAAAAATAATTGGTCGGATTTTAATGAAACTTTCAGAAACTATTCATAAATGACAAATTATTATAAATATGTTGATTTTTTTTTTAAGCCATGGTAAAAGTTTTTTTTTATATTTATTACCCCCACCCATAATTTTATGAAAACGCTTGAAATTCAAATTTGTATAGTTTTAGGGTTTAATTAGTTAAAATCACAAGGCTTTGTGGAAAGCAAATCATTTTTTTTTTTAAAGTTGACCCCCTTCTACCTTAAAATCAGCTCCGAGTAAGAAACTCAATAAAACAAGGATATTTAATTTCAAAAGCTTTTAGTTGCTTTTACTTGTTTTTATGAATATGGATAATATTGTCTGAAAGCAAAAAACGTTTTCGATGAAAAATAAATTTTTACAACAATTATTTGTTATTTGTTATTTTTTTTTTACATTAAAGTTGTTAAATATTCTAAAATAATGGTGCTATTAAGTAGATAAATATCATTACAGATTATAAAATAAAGCTGTTTACAATCAGCAATCTGTAAATAGATAAAAATCTAATATAACATGTTTTTTTTTTCTCCAAAAATAGCTTAATTAAAATATACGGAAGACTGGAAGCATCATGAAAATAGTCCGTTATGTGGTTTACATTGGCAGTAAACATTTTGACGATAAAATTCTGCTTTCGCCAAGTTTAAGGCCGTTTTTATCATGCTATGCCTGCTTAAAAAGAACGAGGTAAATAAGTTGTTCACATAAAGCTAAACTGTCACTTGTGACCTTCTGTACTATAACTTTTCCTCACGTAAGAAGATGAAATAATGCACATGTCAATCAACACCTCTTAAGACTGGCTATCATTTTAAAGTACATTTTTTTTTCAGCGCAGAAAGTAAGTAATGTTTGTTACAAAATACATTAAATAAACTTTATAATTTCTAATTTTCTTGATTTTTTAAAAGAATTTTAAACGGAGACTTTCACTTTTGTAAAACAAAAGTTAAAAAAAAAAAAAAAAAAAAAATGACTGACGATAGATTTTCTGTCAATTTTGCTGATAAAAAAAAAAGATTTTTTAATAAATTTTGGATGTGCTAGAAATTATTTAAAAAATAATAAAAAATACTTTGATCTTTACTCTTGATAATAACAGCCAAAAGCAAATAAAAGCATTTGAAATTAAATATCTTTATAAATAATATCTTTGTCTTATTGAATTTTGGATGTTACAATTCAGAGCTGATTTTCAGGTGGGAGTAGGCCACTTCACGAAACCGCTAAAAAAATGGCATAGCATGATAAAAAATATGCCAAACTTCACGAAAACAAAATTTTAGCGTCTAAATGCTTATGTTATTATTGAGAGGAAAGATCAAAGTATTTTTTTTAAATTTTTTCTTTCTTTTTCGAACATTCTAAATTTTGATTAAAAAAAAACCTTGTTTCTCTTTGTATCACCGGAACTAGTAAAATAACAAAATTTTTAGCATGTTTTTTTTTGTATGACACACATTAATTTGGAAAATGTTGCAAAAATAAAAATAATTGTCGGATTTTAATGAAACTTTCAGAAACTATTCACAAATGTTGGAACTCATTATAAATGTTTTTTTTTTATTAAAGTCATGACAGAAATTTGTTTTTCATATGTATTACCCCCCCCCCCCAACTAAATGTACGAAAACTCTATAATTTCAATTTTCAGAAGTTTAGTGATTATATTAGTTAAAAGCATAAGGCTTTGAGGAAACCAAATCATATTTTTATTTTTTTTAGTTGGACCACCTCTACCTGAAAATCATCTCTGAATTGTAACATACAAAACTCATTAAAACAAAAATATTATTTAATTTCAAAAGCTTTTAATTGCTTTTATTTATTTTGATTAACACGGACAATATTGTCTGAAAGCAAAAATATATTTCGATAAAAAATAAATTTTAAAAACAATTATTTGTTGTTTCTGAAATATTTTTTTTAATTTTTACATTATGTTGCTAATTCTTATAAAATTAGGGAAAAGTTTGTAAAACTTAACGAATGTTGTTATTAAGTAGATATATATTTACAGATTATAAATTCCAAAGCATCTTACAAACTAACGAACAGACGTATATTAAAAAATTTAATTTGTCTCAATCATGTGTCAATAATGTGTTTGCCAATGAAATCTACAGAAGACCGGAAGTATCATGCATGCAATAAAAAAACGTCACTTATTAGCTACCTATTCAATGAAATTTATACAGTATTATTTTTGTATTATGTCAGTTATGACATTTTTCTAGGAGATATTTTTAAAATTTAATAAAGTGAGCATAAAAAAGACAATGAAATTTCATAAGTGTACTTTAAATTATAGCATAATTTAATGTACATGTCTTGTTAAATTTTATCTCACTCAGCCACAGCTGATTAAAATGCTTGTTTCTGTCATTTAGGAAAATCCAACAAAATATTAGGTAAATATTCCCATTCGTCAGCAACATTAAACCCATCATAGAATGTAAAGTTCTCAATCTTATGCGTGAAATGGGAAAATTTTTGTTTAGAACTACAAAAACTGCAAAATTTACATTTTTTTTCTCATTTTGTCCCCTGAAAAAATTTCTTGAGTCATTGAAACCAGCCAATTTTATTTTTAAATGAAAGATCATATTGTTTGCTTTCAGAAAATATCTAGTTTCATGGGGTTCACATAAAGTTTCCTTGATATTTTGTTCAGATGATCAATCATTTTTTTATTTTACCCCAATAAAAATATGAAAATCCATTTTTTTTTCAGAGAAAATAGGCTGTGACTTTTACTGTTTGATTATTTTTACTGTTTGATTATTTTTACTGAGGATATAAATTTTTTTATGATAGATCTGAATTTACTTTATTTAGTAGGGTCTATATGGGCCCTGAGTATCTTAATTTTTTTTTTATACTATTTATAATTTCACCAGATAGTATCAACAAACTTATAGTGAAAGCTACAGTACTAAAAACACAAAAAAAACCCCCAAAAAATTGGAATGCTGAAAGTTTTTTTACTTTAATTATTACAAGGTACTACTTAAGCAAGTCCACTGAAAAAAAATATATCCATTCTGTCCTTCCGTATGAGAACTCGAATCTCACGTCAGCTGTCAATATTTTATAAACGTCACCTTTCATCACTTGTCAATAGCCGGCAATGTTAAGATTGGCTCCCTTTTATTTTAAACAACATTTTTCTACGAAGAAAGTAAGTAAAAGTTTCTTCCAAAATATTTTAAATAAACTCTAAATTTTCTAATTTTCTTTGAATAAATTTTGAAAAAACGTATAATTAAATTTTTAAATGATTTTTAAACAAGGAATTTAACTTATTTTTCAAAAATCAAAATTAAAAAAAAAAAAAAAAAAAAAAAAAAAAAAAAAGGCATATATCGAGTTTTTGTTTGATATTTCGTAAACAAGATTTTTAACTAAAATTTAAGACATGCTAAGAATGATTAAAAAATTTCAAAAAATACTTTAGTGTTTCTTCTAAATAATGAAATATACATTTAACATGTGTTATCTATTTTCATGAAGTTACCTAGGTGGGAGGGGTCCAATTAAAAAAGAAAAAAAAATGATTTGCTTTCCTCAAAGCCTTGTTTTTAATAAAATCACTAAACTGAATGCAATTGAATTTCTAGAATTTTCATAAAATTAGTTTTTTTTTTAGAGAGGGGGGGGATAATAAATACATATAAAAAATTTTTTGCTACGACAAAGAAAAAAAAAGAAAGAAAGAAAACATAATAATTTCCATCATTTGTGAATAGTTTCTGAAAGTTTCATTAACACCCTACAATTATTTTTGCAAGATTTTCCAAATTAATGTGTCATACAAAAAAGTGCTAAAAATTGTATGTTATTTTACTAGTTCTGCTGATACAAAGAGAAATAAGGTTTTTTTAATCAAAATTTAGAATGTTCTAAAAAGAAAAAAATTTTTTTAGAAATACTTTGGTCAAATACTTTCCTCTTAATAACAAACATTTAGACAATAAAATTTTGTTTTACTTTTCAAGTTTAGCGTATTTTTCATCATGCTATGGTCTGTCTTTACTTTTTAGCAATCTCATGAAGGTTAGGGTAACAATATATAAAAAAATTCATTTGTGAATGATTTCTTGAAAGTTTCATAAAAAAAAAAAACCCTACAACTTTGATTTTTGTAAAAATACCCAACAAAAAAAAAAAAAAAAAAAAAAAAAAAAAGCTCTAATTTTAATTTGTTCAAGTTTCTCTTCCTTTACTTTGTTAGACGGAAGAGGGGTCTTTTTGATGTAATGTCCAGCCTTAGGTATAGTTTAAAAAATTCTCTACGATTTTTAACATTAAACATCAATAAGAAAAATAAAAAATAAAACTGAAACAGTAAGTTTTAAAACATAATGGAATGGGTAAATGTTCATTTTAACACCCGAGCGCTAATATCCCTTCAAATTTTTCAAAAATAGTCTTATTTCCGTGCAAATGTATATGCTGAACTCAAATCAACAATTAGATATTGAAGAAACCTACCTTTTTGGATGTTAACGACCCGAAAAAAATCGGACTTTCGTCAGCCATTACCGGCTTTATTGCTAAGTAATTCAGTGCTGACAATTTCCTGCGTAGTTATAAAATTTGACCCTATTATTTCCCTAAACAGGAAGTCCTTCAAGAAATTAATACGTGCTTCCGTAAAGAAGCAATTATTTAATGTTTTTTTATTTTTCTTCAGGGTTAGGAGTAAAGGTTAGGTTTTCTTTCTGTTTTTAAAAACTTAGAATCAACCCTTCTATTTTACCAAGTTTGTGCATTAATTTTTGTATTATTTTCATATATTTGAAAGTTAACTCTCTTCTTAAAAAAAATTACTTTATTATTCTTTTATTTGTCGATGTTTACATATATTTGAATGAAAGTTAACTTTCTTCTTAAATTAAAAAAAAAAAAAAAAAAAAAAAAAAAATCGCTTTCCGGAAGCGTGTACTAATTTCTGAAAGAAAATAGTGCAGCAGTTAATTTAAGTTTTTTTATAGCAAAAAAAAAAAAAAAAAAAAAAATTTGGAAGAGTAATTACATTTTTAATTAAAAGAATGTCTTTAACATTAAACATTAGTTTTAAAAACTAGAAAAATTGCTGAGAATATGAAATTAAAAAATTGAAAAGTGAAAAAACACGTACGTTTATCCGGAAAATGAAATAATTTCCTTTCAAAAGGATTTTTTCCTTTGCTCACTTTTTGCCTTCTGATTTTTCAATCATAAAAAAGTTGGAAAATCACATTAGTTTAAACTTTAAATTCAATTTCACAATATGGTGTTTACTTAGTATCAGAATATTGATATTTTTAAACTCTTCGATAGTTTAAAAACTAAAGTCAACAAAAATTTTTTTTTTTTTAGTTTAGTCAACTTGAGATTTTTTTTGTTTTTTACCCTTTAAGAACAATGACCAGCCCAAAAAGATGTTTACAAATCTGAAACATCTGCTGCAAACATACTAAAGAAATCACACGATTATAAAATTTAGAGATAAAAAGAATAAAGAAAAAAAATTTTTGTAAACATTTTTTTTTACACTAAAAAAACAAAAAACAAAACAACGAAATACGTTGAGAAAAAAAAATGGCGTACGATGGCGAACAAGCAAATACACTTTGGGTGCTGCTAACAATAGATTGAGGAACGTGGGCAAGTAATTGCTGCAGAAGCTACAAGATCAAGGAACAGATTATTCACTATGGAACCAACAGGTAAACCAACCCTATAGCTAAACTGTCGCAAAAAGGTAGGAAAGACGTTAATGATGTTACTTGCCAATAAGAATATGGGTCAATGACATGGATGACGTAAGGCTAAAAACAAACATAGCATAAAAATAAAATAGACATAAGAAAATTACAGTTCAGACAATTTCGGATAAAACGGATATTTCTTTTAATGAAAATAAACTGTCACGAAGAGCAACTTGAAAATGATTTAAAAAGAAATTAAATTGTGACAACGAAAAAGTCACGGGGGGGGCAAGCAGCTGGGAGTTTTGTTTTGTTGTTCTTGTGTTTTTAACTTTTATTTAACATAGTTAAAACCACCTAAAAATATTTTTACAAAACTAAAGACGAAACAAATTTACTTGGAGAAAAACAAAACACTAAAGTAAAGTAATAAAAGCATATTTCTTAACATCTGATCATTTGCAGTTATTTATCATTCATTTTTTAATAGTTCATATTATTACAAATTAGTCTAAAAATAGTACATCGAATTCAGGTAGAAAAATTCAAAATTTACACTAAAGAAACTAAAATAAAGTTGTCATTAACAACAATTGGAACTTTACCTGTCTTTTTATCTCCTGCACTGGTCTTCACGGGGACCGGAGAATGTCGGCTGATCGGTTTCTTTTCCATGTTTCCTTCGTCTAACATTTACCGTTAAAATTACAGAGAAGAGGTCGGCAAGGTGGTTCCCTGGCCGAGCCAAGGGCCCGACACCTCCGGCAAGTTGGGCGAAGGACTTGCCTCCTTCAACACAGAATTTGTTAGACTTGCTTTCTTGTAAGAACACCATTTTTCAAAGATCCATCTTGAACAGACAAAAAAGTGAAAAAATTAATGTATCTCACTTGAGTTACAAGTCAGTAAGCTTATTTAGTTGAAGGGAAATCTAAAATATCCTTCACTTGGGGGTTACTTTTTCACCCCCCAAAACCTTTGCTGGCCGTTAATAAACGCCCCAAACGGCGATCGTAAGATCGCAATAGCTTTTACACAGTTATGGCGACCATGCGCCCCGTCTACCCAACTCACTTCTCGTTAATTCTCGTTTCGTATCGTCATAAAACGGGACCTTGCAACGATCCGCCAGTTTTAAATTTTTAATTAAACGACTAACTGAAGAGAAGTGGTAAAAGGGCCGAATCAAGTAAGTTTGACATTTTATTTTGGTAAATAATCAATATGGCTTTATCTCAAAATAATTTAAATATTTGTTTTTACTTTTTAGTGACGGTAGGTAATATAAATCTGGCTGATAATGTTATTTTCTCCCCCACCCTCTTTTTTTTTTCCCTAAGGCTGATTCATGTATATTGTAACATCTCAGTTCAACGGTTGTTAATTATTTCTACTGATCGTTAAAAAAAACTTCTCACCAGTTATTATTTTACTCTTTGTTTGAAGTTCTATTCAGTAATTAAAAAGCATTCCTTGTCAACTGAACTCTTTACTTAAATGAAATCATATCTGTTCTGTTAGGTTCTTGAAAAAACTTCTTTTTCAAAGTCTGGTTACTTTTCTTTCGTTCAGAAAAAATAGTCAAATTTGTTCGTTGAAAAAAAAAAGAAAGTTAATTTTAAACCTGTTTCACTCTTTCTTTTCACTAAAGTTCTTACCACCTCAAGAGTTTCTCATAAAAACAAAAAGAGACTCTGAATGTATTTTGGATCCTTTCGAGAGAGAAAGAAAGCTTTTCAGTTTATATAGAAAATTCAAATTCAAATTCAAAATTGTTGCTGACGCTGCGAATTATCCTACTTTATCCACAATTTTTGCTTTTTTATAACGAAGGTATAAAGACCCTTGTGATTACAAAAAATGTCATATAATAGCAATTGTGTAAATTAACTCTGGAAAAACTAAGATTCATGACTGGACTCGCAAGGTCTGTAATTCTAGTCAGAATAAAAACCGTACATTGATAAACTTTACATATCAACTCGAGTAGTAGTAGGTACCTTCATGAGATCGCTAAAAACTAAAAAGAGATAGCATGACGAAAAAGACCCCAAACTTGACGAAAACAAAACTTTATCGTGTATTATTAACAGGAAAGTAAAAAAAAAAAAAAATACCCCCAAAATACTTTGATGATCAAAGTATTTTGGGGGTATTTTTTTTTTTTACATTTTTTAATCGTTCCTAGCACGTCCAAAATTTCCGTTAGAAAATCATGTCAACCATTTTTTTTACATTTTATAAAAAAAATGAAAATCTCAGTTTGAAATTCTTTTAAAAATCAATTATCATTTTTTCAAAACTTATTTCAAGAAAATCAGAAATTATAATGTTTATTTAAAATATTTTGAAACAAGCTTAACTTAGCTGAAAAGATGTAGTTTGAAAATAAAACAGAGCAGGTCATAACATTTCGCGTCACTTGACAGGTGACGAAAGACATTTTCATGACGTGTTGATAGCATTATTTATTATGCAAAATACACAATTACGGCACAAGGCCAAAAAGGGTGGGGGGTTGAGGCTGGTCATCATTAACTATCTTATACCTAACTAATCCGATTCACGACCCATTCACTTATTACAATTTGTCCATTCATCACAAAAACTCATCCATCACCAATCAATCCTCCATACACCATAATACCACATCCTCACAAGGGGGTCCTACAAAATGCGCCCTATTCCATAAAAATTTAATGATAATACATAATTATATATAAAAATTTATGATGAAAAATGAAAGGGGAGGGAATGAACCCTGAAACAAACTAAACATAAACACAAAATCAACTAAACATGTGATGTTAGTAGGGCCCATCCAACCCTAAAAAAACTCAGAGGCTGCTGTATTCTACCCATGGGACAAAATCAAGAAGCTCTCTCACTCAAGGGAGTGGGAAAGGTGAAAATATAGACAGACATGAGGAATAAAAAGCTGACCTAGTTGAGATAAAAAGAGGGCCAAAAACAAACTGGGGAGGTTGGGAATCTCGACTTGGATCATAACCAAAGAGGCAGCCAGGAACAATACTTACTCACATTAACTAGGTACACAAAAGTTTGTCTAACCTAACCAAGGGGAGGGCTCCACAGGAAACCACCCCTATGTGACGTAGGTTGACCTAAAAGAGAAAATCAAGGCTAGCCCTGTTCAAACAAACCAAGCTCGGCTCAGTCACCCACCTTTTCACTGCAAGTGTTTTCTATCAGTTCTAATCTTGAGCTGATCCTCAAAGAATCGGATTAGATCCTGATGAGAAAGACGGTTGCTTTGCAAGACTTCCTCTATTCGTGTCGTCCGACTCACCATTCGGGCTGTGCGTAAGAAACACCATCCGTTTTACCCCAGAAAACGGGGGCGACACATTGTCATGCGTATGCGCAATCAATGAGCACGAGCTGTTTGAGAGCGAGACGAGCCATCAACTTGCTGACATGATCCGATAAGGGGGCACATTCGACAACAGTGGTAGAAGGCATGCAAAGCCGTTTCTTCTAAACCAAGGTCACACCGTTCACAGTCTGGCAAATCCACCAAGCCCCATATAAAGGCCATGTCATTGAAAGGCAGCCGATTCCGAGCTAATTGCCATGTAAGCAAATACTCGGGGTTACTGAGATAATCCGCCGCTGGTGCCCAAAACCAGAAGAGCGAAACTCCTCCTCCGACATGTCAAGCCGCTCGTGTAGAGGATCCTTTGCAAACCCCTCCACTAAATAACGATAGAAGACCTTCCTAGGCTGAGAAAGGTCACTGGACCAAGGAACAGCCAACAAGGCAGACCGATATTCGCGAAGGAAATCCGATTGAACCCGGGGTTTTACAATGGCGCTCAACCTGCGAGATGGGGGGACTGCTAGTAAGGAAAGGGAACGCGTCCCTAACAATCCCTGCCCTAATCGAATCTCCTGTCAATGCGTGGCATAGGAAAGCCAACCTCGCGGCAAGTTTGTGGCTCACCAAGTGTGGCATTCCCAGCTCCCCATGACACAGGTGTTGTGCACAGACTCCTCTGTCAACCTGATGCTTGAGCGGCTTCCTGTGGTCTTTACAGAGGGGAAGTATGGACAATTGATAAAGGGCAATCAGGAAAACATAAGTGGCACACGCCTCCGCTCTGCCCTTCACAGACAACCTCCATCGATGCCAAGTCTGACCGGCTGCGTCGACCTTTGCTCGTACTTCAGACCAATTTTTCTCCAGCTGGAGGTCAGGTCCAAACAACACTCCAAGAATGCGAACAGGGCCGTCTGTCCAACCGAAGGGCCCCCGGAAGATCGCCCCCCTTCCAGGCACCTAACTGCAAGCCGGACAACTTGTCGCAGTTAATCTTGGCCCCTGTCACATTTTTGTACCAATCGAGCGCCTTCAGTACCACCTCAATGTCACTGCGGGGTGACACGAAAGCAGATATGTCATCTGTGTACGCGGAAACCCTGGCTCAAGTCCCTCCAGGAACGGCCATTCCACGTAGGGCCGGACTGCACGTCCTGTCCCTCAGCTGGCAAAGGAGAGGCTCCAACGCCAAAGCATAACGTAGGGGCGACAGTGGACAACCCTGACAGACTGACCTAGACAGCGCAAAAGCGTCCGACAGCTTCCCGTTCACCTGTATCACTGCGCAGAACAATTGGGGAACAATACAGGAGCAGAAGTCGGATTTGAATCCGGCAGCCTGCAGGACAGCAGCAAGGTAGTGATGGTCAACCCTATCAAATGCCTTGGACTGATCTAAATTGATCAGCGCAGCCTCATCTATGATTGTGCAGATCAGATGCAGGTTGCTCTGAATTGTTCAGCCACTCACACAAGCCTGCTCAGGACCCAACAGAGACTAGGCAACTGACTACAGACGCTCCTGCAGGATCTTGACCAAAATCTTAACATAGTTATGGGCCTATAATCATCTAATTTCCCCCCAACACTCTTGCCCTTTTTCAACAGCGTGATCACACCCCTGGTGAACCAGTCGGGGATGGCCCCCTGCCAGAACCAATTGCTGAACACAACTGTCAAAATCGGGACAAAGATGTGCGACAGCCTCGAGTACAATTCATAGGGCAAACCATCCAGACAAGGCAACTTGCCTCTGCTAACCTTCTTCAATGCCGCGTAGACTTTGCTGTCTGTAATCTCTCCCTCGCAGCCAGCCGCTTCAGTCAAGGAAAGTCAGCCAAATAGCTGCAAAACTCGTCCTCTTGAAGACCAGGTTCCTTTGTAAAGCGGCTCTCGAAATGCCACCGAAACACCTCGCACATGTCGTCAGTGGCCCGAACAGTATGCCCCTCCTGGGATTTGACTTCACGAATGTAACGATTGGAACCTCAACGGATCTCTTCCTTGCGCAAATCTGCACCCATGCTCACAGCTTTGGAAGACATCTTGCTTAACCTATGTCTAATTACCTGGCCCATGTAGCACTCGCTGCTCAAATGCTCCAGGGCCTCCCTAGCTAAGGCTATCTCTAAAGGATCCCTCCCAGCCACCACCTGGGAAAAACTAGCCTTAAGCGTCTTCAGCTCTATCTAGTACAAGCCATTTGCTGAAATCAGTGGTGAAGGAACAAATCCTATCCTTAAGTCTCTCCCAGCACCTATTCTCGATAACCACCCCCACTAGCTCCTGCTGCACTAAGCTAGTTAGCTGCTCCTGGAAGTCCCGCCTGTCCAGTAAAGTGAACTTCCAGTAACCAGCCATTCTAGGCCTACGATCTAACGCCATCCGGGCACAAACGAGTTTGTGATCTGAATAGCCTACCCAGTGGAACATGGGACAATCTAATAAGTCTACATTGGCTCCTCTAACTAACATTCTATCCAGGTAGCTAACCACCTGGGTAAAAGGCCAATTAAGAGCCCACGTCCACATCTTCCCCAAGGGATGATCGACCCAGTATCTATCGACGAGACCAAACTCTTCAATCAGATCGACCAGGCTACAATCACCCCTGCCCCCTATCTAACTTGGGATGGCATTCCAGTCCCGCATTAAAACTAAGTGCGTTGAATCCACTGCCGAAAAAAAACGAGACCTGCTCATCCCGGTCGTTGGGCACATAAACCACAACCCGGAATGGACCACTTTTCACTGCAATATCGGCCACGATCAACTGGCTCTTGGCATCAGTATGCACAAGGTCCACCTTTGCATCAAGAGTACACTTCACCAGCAAAGAGAATCCTCTGGCCAGTCAGTTCCCATATGCTGAATAGACGACAAAGTCATTAGACAGCACACAAGCATAGACGTTGCAAACAAAATGGGTCTCTTGGATCATGGCGACATCCACACCGAACGACAAGAGATCACGGAGCAGGCGAGAAGCCTTACCCCGATCCTTCAAGCCATTCGCATTCAAACTAGCTATCTTGATAGACATCGATTTAAGCCTGAAAAAATTTTTTAAAAAGTGAGAAAAGAAAAAAAAAACCTACTCACATACAGGCCGGAAATCTGCTTCAGTCAGGACCCCGACGGAATGTCCTAGGCTCCCTACACCTAGCTCTGACATCATTCGTCCTTCCGGGACAATTCCACCAACATCCGTGGGATAGCTTAATTTCACACACCTATATAGGGAGGGATGGAGCATGACAGGGACCTTTCCCGAACAATATTGTCTTAATTTCTTCAAATAGTCATCATCTGTTGTCAGCATTTTAATTTTGGGGAATGCTTCTTGCACTTCCACCAGATGCGCCCAAACTTTTAGGTAGCCACCTGTCTCCCTTACACAAGTGATTACCCCAGGAGCATCTGGAAAGTTTCTGGGGTCCTCAATGGATTTCCCATCTACTGTACACATTTTTATCAGAAGGCCCAGTAAAGATCTTTTATGGCTTGACAGGCCCTTCTTCACTTGATCCACATCTACCTTGCAAATGTTTTCTGCGTCAGGGAAAAATCTGTTTTTCTTTATCTTTTCCCAGGCACAGTGGGGTGGGGAAGAAGTGGATATTGAACTGGCAGGGGAGGTGGGGGGAGAGGGGGATGGAGCTTGAGTTAGTGAAGTCGGGAGGCTCCTAGCTTTGTGCAGTTCTACTGTTGATTGTCCTGGTGAGACCAGCTGATGAAGACCTATATTTTGGCAAACTTCTTTCTACCCTACTTCAGCCAGCACGTTTCTCTATGGGTCTTTCAGCTGCTGCTTTTTTTGTTGCTGTTTGGATGTTGCTTTCAGTGATTTCTGCAGTTTCTGTTGTTGTTGCTGCTGCTCCTGCTGTGCTGGTTGTTTCGGTGCTTGTGTGACTTGCTGTTGAGGGGAGGGTGGTTTTGTCACTCCCCCCTCCTCCTCACTTCAGTCCAGGCACCCTGGGGGGTCCTTTTCCTTTTCTACTACCACTTCTGCTACTGGTGTCAGTGTATTTTTCATAGACTGTTCCACCTTCTTCCCAGGGCACGACTTTGCCATATGCCCCACTGCATTACATGCTCAACAACAGGGCCTCCTTCCCTCTACAACAATAAACATTCTTTTGTCTCGGCATGTCAGAATATTCAGGATGTCCAAAAAGTTTTGTCTTGTGAAGACCACTTGAAGAACTATGTCTCTCATTGCTATCCCAGACTTCCTTTTAACAGCACTCACATCGTCAACTGGACCATATCTAGAGAAAAATGCTCCGATCCTGTCCAAAGTAATGTCTACTGGTACGCCGTGTACTGTTATTTTTGTCCTCCTTGTACCCATGTATTCCGTCTGGAATCGTAAAGAGGACATTAAAAGGATACTTCCTGCGAGCTGTTTAGCTTCTTGCTCGGGGCTAAGAAGATCCCATATGGCATTGCTTCTCCTTGCTAGCAACTTAGGCATAATTTTGAGGCTTTTTAACGCCTCTTCCATGCTTTCTCTACTGGCTTCAATAAGTCTATGGCTTTTTACATCGGTAGTCAGCAAAGATATGATTTTGGCGTTCACTGCTTCCAAGGCCTCCGGAATGGTGTGGAACTCATTGCCTTGTAGGTATTTATCAAATTTACCACGTTGTTCCTCATAATACTTGGCATCTTTCTTCTTTGGGCCACTCTCCGCCCAGGTCCATTTTTCCAGTGGGGATGTATTTTCCACCTGCTCCGGCGGTGTAGTTAAATTTTCACTCATGGTGGCAGATAGCCACCACGGCGTAACAAATAAGACTTTTTTTTTTTAAATGCAGGCACAAAATGCAAAAACAAAAATTGTGAACAACCAAATAAAATGAAAAATGTGGAAAAATAAAACCAATAAACACGTAAGTAAACCAAAGAAAAAAGTAGCTAAAACAGGGGGAGGGTAAAAATACAAACAAAAGGAAATAAACACAAAAGAAACGAAAAAGTCATAAAAATAAATCTGCACAAAATAAGAACAAAAGAAAAATGAAAAGTTTTAGAAAATAAAAATGGAAAACCTTAAATGTTCAGACTCAAGCTTGTCAAAACACATACTTTCGTTAAAAATCTTGTCTTTTTAGTCTGCAAAATTGACAGATAATTGATCATGTCAGCCATTTTTTACCAATTTAAAAAAAAATGGAAATTTCAGTTTGAAATTCTTTTAAAAATCAATTATAATTTTTTCAAAACTTATTTTAAGAAAATCAGAAATTATATTTATTTAAAATATTTTGAACCAAGCTTAACTTAGTTTCTGTGCCGAAAAGACGTAGTTTGAAAATAAAACGAAGCAGGTCTTAACCTTTCGCGTCACTTGACAGGTGACGAAAGGCATTCATGACGTTTTGATAGCTTACGTGAGGATAATTCCTTCTACGGAAGGAGAGAAGTGAAGTTATTTAGATTTAAGTGAACAAATTATTTACCTCGTTATTTTTAAGGAAAACTTTCAGCGCACTAATTTTTTTTGCATTTAGCTTTACCTATACGGTGCTTTATGGAAAATATATAAAGAAATTAAAATAAGACTGTTGAGAGTGAGATTAAATTTCATAAGAAAGGTATCTAATTAATTTATAGGTACCTTATTAAATTTTATCAGAAGTGTACATGAAATACAAATTTAAATTTCATAAGGTGATACTGATACTTGTAGGTACCCTTCTCAGTTGAAATTGAAAAATCAAATTAACATCTCTACACGTGTTTCGCAAAAATAAATCTATCTCAAAAGGACATTTATGAAACTGAATGCGGCTTTTAACTAATTTTATAATTTAACAACTTAAATGTAAAAATCTATTATAATTAAAGAAATAACAAATAATTGTATTAAAAATTCAGTATTTAAGTTAAATACTAGACAGAAACTCAATCCACGTGACATTTTTTTTATTGCATGCATGATACTTCCAGTCTTCCGTAGATTTAATTTACAGTGTTATTATTGACACAAATTATTTTTTTTATATACTGTTGTTCGGTAGTTTGTAAGAAGCTTTGGAAATTATAATCTCTAAATATATATCTACTTAATAACAACATTCGTTAAATTTTACAAATTTTTCCCCAATTTTAGAAGAATTAACAACATAATGTAAAAATAATAAAATATTTCAGAAATAACAAATAATTGTTTTAAAAATTCATTTTTCATCGAAATATCTTTTTGCTTTCAGACAATATTGTCCATGTTCATTGAAATAAATAAAATCAATTAAAAGGTTTTGAAATTAAATAATATTTTTGTTTTATTGAGTTTTGTATGTTACAATTCAGAGATCATTTTCAGGTAGAGGTGGGCCAACTAAAAAAAAAAAAGACATGATTTGGTTTCCTCAAAGCCTTGTGCTTTTAACTAATATAATCACTAATCTTCTCAAAATTGAATTTATAGAATTTTCATACAATTAGTTATACATATGAAAAAAAAAAATTTGCCATGACTTTAGAAAAGGAAAACATAAGTTCCATCATTTGTGAATAGTTTCTGAAAGTTTCATTAAAATCCGACAATCATTTTTATTTTTGCAAGATTTTCAAAATTAATGTTTGTCATACAGAAAAAAACGCACTAAAATTTTATGTTATTTTACTAGTTCTGATGATACAAAGAGAAACAAGGTTTTTTTAATCAAAATTTAGAATGTTCTAAAAAGAAGGAAAAATTTTTTAAAATACTTTGATCTTTCCTCTTAATAATAACATAAACATTTAGACATTAAAATTTTGTTTTTGTCAAGTTTGGCATCTTTTTTAGCATGATATACTGTTTTTAGCGATCTCATGATGGTACCTAAGTAGTAGTAATTTTTTCGAAATGTGGATTCTGTGATGAAGAAAAACATTCAAGCATTCAATGTTCCAAATATCCTTCCCTAGAGTCTCTAGATTGAATAGGTGTAAGGAATAAAGTAGAGTTTGTTGGTTTGGCAATTTGTTTCGTTATCGGTTTTCGATTCAGTTTTTAACAGTATTTTCGCTTTCTAAGAAATCCATTCATTTTCTTGTGTAATGATAGCATTTCCAGTCGATATCTGATTTCATTTGATATTGTTAATTTGCAACTCGTAAACTCTTGTGTATTTCTGTCCAATTTTAAAAATACTCATATGACTGGAAAAAAAAAAAATCTTTCTAAATATGTAATTTGTATGTGCTTTTATTCATTGAATTATATTTTTACAGCAAGTTAAAATGGTATCTTGCTTCAAACAGCCGAAAATGCAAAAAATATGGTGTATGTTTGTGTTATTTGTTTTTTGTTTTTTTTTTTTTAGACTAAATTTTACACATTTGTTTCGCAAAATCACTGTGATCAATCTTTATCAATATTCTTGAAATTGTACACGCAATCTTCTAATTTATAAGACACCTTAAGCTACAATCAGGAAGATGTTTATTTCTTCTCTGACCTGTGAAAGCAAATTCCTTCAAAAATTATACTAACTGATTGTATGTGTAGTAAAAGAACTTTCAAGTTATTGAAACTACTGTCTTGTCGCATAAAATAAACGCCCCATATGCTTTTCGACTTTCATGTGTTGTTTTTTTAAATGTCTGTCATTGTAGACGTCTGTTAACTGATGCGTAAGGGGGTCAATATTTGGTTTTAAAGGGTAATAAAAATTTATAGACATGTGTTAAAGACCACTAGAATTGAAAGCTGGAAAACTGCATATCAGGGTGGGTAATAAAGTAGGAATTGTTCACTTAAAGTCAGTTTTTAGGCTTTAAAGGTAATTTAGTCATAGAATTCATGACTTGGATTAAAGTTTTGAATAAATTGTCAACTATAAATAACTACCATATTTAGTAACAAATTGGTAAAATACTAAAGAAATCGCCACATAAAATATCTATATTTCTGTTTTTGGACAGCACATTTTTGAGAGGGAAAATAAAATGGTATAGCTCTCCAGGAATTAGCTTATGATGTGGCTTTTAAAAAGCCAAAAAATGAAATTCCTCATGTTTAAAATTATTAAAAATACAGCAGTTCTTTTCTGGTACATCAACTGTTATTGGGGTTTTACAAATGAATTTCTTCTAAACAAGAAAAATCAATTAGTTATTTTTTCCCCTAAATAAATGTTTTTATCTATCAAATACTACACCTAAAATTAAATATTAAAAATAATTAAAAGCTTTTAATTTCATTTTTAGAATGTGTATATTTCCAAATCTGTGACTGGCACCTGTTTTTTACACATTTTAAAACTGAAATTATAAACTATTTTATAATCATTTTAATATATAATCTTAAGTGTATTCACTAGATAAAACCATAAAGATAATTGTAAAAATAAAATGAATTAATTTTCCTTGTTTAAAAGAATTTTATAGACAGAACACCCACTGGACACTAGTGGCTAAAAAAGAATAATTTTTACTTTGGGTTTAAAACAAAATGACTTGCAGTTTTGAAAATATACACATTTTAAAACTGAGATTAAAACTTACTTTATTTTTTAATATCTAATTTTAGATGTATTTGCTAGAGGGGAACAATTTTATTTGTAGAAAACAAACAATTTTATACTAGAGACTCGCATATCTTGAAATATACACATTTTAAAAGTGAAATTAAGAACTATTTTAATTAATCTTAATATCTAATTTAGGTGCATTCACTAGATAAAAATCAAATTTATTTATTTATTAAAAAAGATCTTCATTCATTTTCCTTATTTACAATAACTTATTTCATGATTGGCGTATTGGCATACTAGAAAACAATTACAAAAAATCCAACTTCACAACATTAAGATGAAACTAGCAACTAATTTTTTTATTTTTACTTGCTATTTTGTTGTTAATTTTACCACAAAAGGTTTTTTGAAAACTGAAACAAATAGATTTTCATTTTTCAAACATGTCATATTTCCTTTTATTCTGTTTGAAAACATTATGATTTCTAAGTGTCATATCTGTTGTATTTCCTTTTTTTTTCTTCTTCGTTTCTTTTGTAAACAAATTCCACATTTATTTCCTAAAACTAGTCAAATGTTTTTTAACATATTTTTGTTCAATCTTCTTCTCTTACAATGGTATAAATCTTGATAAAATTTAATTTTATTAACATCTGAAAGATTTTTTCAAGTGTTTCTTCAGATATGGTCACTCAGTAGGGATATATAGCACTTAAAAACCGAATGATTTCAGTTTCATAAAAAATTTCAATATGGTTTCACAGTGTGGAGATGAAACTGAAAAAAGTCAGTTATTTAGTTAAAACGAACATCTCTAGAATAATGTTATGCCTACTATGCATGAGTAGGAAACATTACAAGGATGAATGATATCAAGGGAACACATGAACTTACCTGAAGAAGACAAATTTCAGATGCGGTCAGCAAAGGAAAAAGAATCCTTTATACAAAATCCACTTAAGCGCTGCAACACTGGTTCCAAAAGTGATGAAAGCCATTTGGCTACCTTGTGTTGGGCTGAACCAAACATTGACAAAATTGGTCTGAATGATACCCTCATCCTTGTGGATTTTTGGAAGCCCATACAACCAAGGACGAATTGACACAGACAGTTGAATTTCATTAGAAATTTCTTGTGAAAGAACCCCAGTTTTTACCCACCTCGGGTAATTTCTGAAATTTTATTTCACTTTAGGCAGTTGCATCACACGTATCAGCAGATCCCAGCTTTATAAATTTAGAAGTATCTCCCAAAATCAAAGACATCTTAGCTACATAATCTGTCCGACCTAAAAGAAAAGATCTTGTGAAAGAACCCCAGTTTTTACCCACCTCGGGTAATTTCTGAAATTTTATTTCACTTTAGGCAGTTGCATCACACGTATCAGCAGATCCCAGCTTTATAAATTTAGAAGTATCTCCCAAAATCAAAGACATCTTAGCTACATAATCTGTCCGACCTAAAATAACAACGCCAGCACCTTTTATCTGGTCTGGAGATTATAAAATCAATTGGGTAAGGTGCTGGTGTTATGTCTGTCCCTTATTCACTTGTGTCCCTCTTTTGGAAACAATATTTGCTACGATTTGCTTTATCTCAGTTCTTTGTCTCCGCCTGAGTCTGTATTTGCAGATTTGATGAAATTTGCCACATTGTCAAATTCAGTTTTAATAATACTATGTATCGACAGATTGACGGTGTTGCTATGGGTTCCCCTTTGGGTCAGGCACTTGCCAATATTTTTGTTGGCTTTCATGAGGTGAGAATATGTAGTAATGTACTTCGTCCTCAACTGTATTGTCAATATGTTGACAATACTTTTTGTTTATTTAATAATGTAGTTGAGGCTGATCATTTTCTCTCTTTTCTTAATGGTATTCATCCAGTGCTGAGGTTTACGGTTGAGAAGGGATCCAATTTTCAACTAGCCTTCTTGGATGTTCTAGTACATCGGACACCGACAATTTTTCTCACCTCGGTTTATAGGAAACCAACATTTGCGGGGTTATATATGCGTTGGGATTCCTTTTGTCCTAGAAAACGTAAGATAAAACATAATTAGAACCCTAGTTCATAGGGCATTAATGACATGTTCTTTCTTAGATGATGAAATCAATTTTGTGAAGGAAACCTTATGTGGTTTAGAGTATCCTCCGATACTGTTCATTTGGTCATCAAGAACAAGATTGGGGAGTTCAGAAAGGTCAAACTCTGTACAGTTAAAAACTGCCCTGTTTATCTTAGATTGCCCTGGATTGGATCCAAGTGTGAAAACATAATTAGGCAGATTTCAGCTAATGTTCATTGTTGTTTTTTCTCGGTTGAGGTCTGTATACTTTTCCAAACCTGGCCTATGTTTTGTTCTGGGTGCAAGGATGCTCTCCCTCCCCATCAAGTTAATTCTGTTGTTTACAAATATAATTGTAGTTGCGGTGCTGACTACATAGGGAGAACTACTCAATGCCTGGAAATGAGAATTAAACAGCATATTCCCACCAAGATCAGGAATCACACCTTATCTTTGAATGGACATGTCCCAAATACCTATGGTTCCTATAAATAACAGAGGGTGTGCTGCTAATTTTAGTGCTGATTGGTTCACAGTTCTGTCCCAGTCACACTTGTTATTTCATCTTAAGGTGCAGGAGGCACTTTATATCGGGACACGCAAGCCTTCTCTGTGTAAACAGAGTGAATGTTTGTTGGGGCTTGCTGTTATTTGTCTCTAGCTCCTTGTGTTCATTTTTTTTCTCCTTCTCATTACACATTTTCTGTTGTGTTAATTTAAATTAAATCTCCTGTAGAGGCCTGAAGAGCAGGAGCAAAACTGGTTGCTTCGCTTTTAACATGTCTTGTAATATTAAGCTACACACTTTTATTTCTGTAATTAGATTTTGTACCTTCAAAAATACTTTCATATGTATGTGTATATATATATGTATGTATGTATATATTATTTATTTATTATAATTTTATCATATAGACAAAACCATTTTACTCACTACAAATGTAACAATATTTAACATGGCGAAAAGTGTTAAAACAAAATGATTTTAAATTTTTGTCAAAGAGAATTATTTTCCCTGGATATAGAAATAGATGTATGAATTTTGTTGAAAAAAAAGTTACACAACGTGACTTTGCTAGATACAGCAAATAGGTGCAGGATTAGAGGCCAGAGGTTAAGGTCGTCTGTTGAGAGATGTCCGGCCTGACTATCTGCTGAGAAAAATTATAATTGTAAACAGAATAAAGGCAGATGACGTCAGAAAGGCTGACATCCATATGATGGCTCCTCCATGAAAGAGGAGGGGATCTTCCAAAATTGGAGATGTGAAATAGAAAATGAAAGAAAACAACTGATTGAATTTTGGGAGATTTGCAAAAAAACCCACCTATTCGTCCATACCAGACCAGTTGAAAGGGACACCCATAAAAACAAGTGCCCACGTGGGCCAAAGTTAGTTGGATTTGGAGAAAGTTGGGGTCGGTTAGACGGAGGCAGTTGGAGGTAGCTGTCTGAAGATGCGACTGGGAGTTTAGAGATTTCTGGCATAACCCTGTTTTGCCAACCTGATGAAGATAATAATAATAATTATCTGCTGAAGAAGAAAAAAGAAAAACTCTGATAAACCTTGTGCCATTCATGAAAGTACACAGGGCTCTACGGACAAATTTACTTTTAGTTGACCTTTGACGACTAAATATTTTCATTTACTAGCCAAATAGAAAAGTTACTAGCCAAATCCATGTAATGTTATTTCACTCTAATGTTATGAATAAAACAATTCCAGGTGAAGTTTTGTTTTATTTTCTAATTCTCTATGACAATACAGACAAAATTTATGGGAGGAAATTTAGAAATTTCAAGAACAATTACATTCAGTAGTACTGTTACCTGGCAAATATCACTTAGAGTAATTCAGTCAACTGACAAATACATGTTTGAAGATCTCATCAGTTTCAATATTAGTTACTAAACTTGAAACAACAACCTCATAAAGACATTACATTCACTTCAATTGTTCCCTGGCAAACTTTGAAAGGTGTCATTTAGAAATATTCAGTAAACTTACTGACAAAATTTAAATGCAAATTTGAAGTCTTCAATATCTCATCAGTTTCAATATTACTAAACAACCTCAAACAAAAAGATCATAACAACAACTTCAAACAAAAAGATCATAAATACATTATATTGAGTCTAGAAATTGTAGAACTGTTTACAGTTACCTGGCAAATATCACTCAGGATAATTCATTCAACTGACAAATGCAAGTTTGAAGATTACATCAGTTTCAATATTATTAAACTTGAAACAACAACAACCACCTCATAAAAACATTACATTCACTTCAACTGTTACCTGGCAATGGTGTCATTTAGAAATATTCAGTAACTCTTAACAACAGGTTTTTACCTTATTTTCAATTTCCCTATCAGGTTGGTAAATGTCACTCAGAAATATTAACTATATTAACGCTGATCTAAGATCTTAAAGTGGGGCTGGAAAGGGAAACGGCAAACACATACTGTGTCTTTGTGTTACTGACATTGAACTTATTTCTATCTGTTTCAAACTGAAATTTTATCTTTTAAAATTTATAACTCCATTTCCCCAATATTGAATTGTATGTATCTTTTTATTCCAATTTCCAGTCCCACTTTAATATTTGCTCAATTTGAATTGTCAAATCAATAGCTTGTGACTCTAAATCTTTTTGTTTTCAAACAGTACTGCTTTGTCCTTACACTTTCGATCAACAGACACAATGTTAGCTGGCCAGTCACACTGTCCTGTCCGCAGCCCCCCCCCCCCCCAGCAATCCTTCTCCTGCTTTTTACCATCCACTTGTCAATGGATTTCTCTGGGTTGAATTCAGCCAGATCTGGACCTTCAGAAGAAAGCAAGATTAAGTCTGACAGTCTCTGTACAGACAAGCTGCTCCGTATGTCACTCTTTATTCTCTTCTGTGCAGAAAAGGCTCTCTCACACTCTGCGGAGCTGATTGGAAGAGTGAGCATTATTCTCACAAGATGAAGTACATTGCAGAAGTCAGTCTTGTATGGGTCCTTGGTCAGTAGGATTTGTCACAGATCAGAGTAAGAAAGTATTTGCAACAAAGAATTTCATGTCTCCATTCCGTCTAAACAACTTCCATATTGCATCCTGCAGCCACAAGAGGTTTTCCAAACCAGTCACAAATAATGTCTATTTCATGATTTCCAAAATGGACAAGTTCCCTTTTGCATTCTGGCCCTGTGTCATGATTGAACACCTTAATGAAACTTTTCACTACACCTTGAGCATCTACACTTGTATTTGTTCCCAGCAGATTTTGAAACCTTGACTCTAGTTCTTTGATTGTAATGTCAACTGTAGGCTCAACATGCTTTAGTTTTTCTTTGGCCTCATAAACGGGACTCCCAGTCATTTCAACTCCTTGAAATTTGGGATTACCCTGCAAATTTTCAGACTGTTGTTCTTCAATACACAGGATAAACTTTTCATACATTCCCCCAGGAATGTATTCCTCCTTCATACTTGAAACAGTTTCCATACCATCCTTAATTGATACAACTGCTACAGGAAGAATTAGATTGTTTGTCTGTAGTTTTAGACTGAGCAAAGCTAGCTCGCCAAATAGATCAGATACGAAATGGCAAAATGCAGTGAATAAAAGATCCTTGAATTGCTTGTTTATTTTCTTAGCTCTACCAGCAATGTCTGCATTTGATGCTGTTGCTGCAAGATTTTCCATATGAGTGTAGACTGCTGCGTATTGACCATGATCCTCAGCCAAATGACCATCTTTCTTTCCTTGGAGAAAGACTCTCATTGCCCTATCTACATGGGGAATCCATCTGGTACCCTTCACTGGCACTGGTGAGTAGATTCTTGCTTCAAGTTCTTCTCCAATGATCTTGAGTTCTCTCTTGCTCTTTTGACTGAAGTGGTAAGTCTTCCATATCAAATGTAGACAGTCTTTGACAGACTGCATAATAGGAGTCTGTTTTTGTAGTTTCAATAGGGCTAATTC
The DNA here is from genome assembly GCA_964036315.1 of Acanthosepion esculentum. Taxonomy (NCBI): domain Eukaryota; kingdom Metazoa; phylum Mollusca; class Cephalopoda; order Sepiida; family Sepiidae; genus Acanthosepion; species Acanthosepion esculentum. The sequence goes on from OZ038478.1 coordinate 114,096,260, forward strand.
AAGCCTATGTGCCATACAGTGAAAGTCTATGAGATGGGGAACTTCCTGCCTTAACAGTGACACAACACCATTCCTCTGTCCTGTATTCACATTTGCCCCATCTGCACAAAACCCAACAATTCTCGATGACATTTCATCATCACTGATTCCCACTTTTGAAAGAGCAGTTTAGTAGCAGAGATAATGCCTTTAGCATGGCCATGTTCAATGGCAATAACTTCAACAAGTTTATTTTCTGCTTTGCCATTCAACACTGTTCTCACATAAACTGCTTCATTTTCTGACACAGAGCTGTCAGTGGCACCATCAATCATAACTGACACGTAATGAGAGTCACTGATAGATTCCAATGTCTCATCTCTGATCGTGCTTGCAGTAGTAGACATCATTTCACCACACCTAACATTGTTACTGTATGCAGGTGTCACAGGTAGCCCATTTTTGTATTAAAGTAAGAGTAGGAGCTTGAGTTTTGTAAAGGCCATTTCTTCCTTCCCTATACAATAAACTGTGTTAAATTTAACTTTCAGATCCGTCAAATCCTTTTCGTTTGATTTGATTTCTGCATCAAGAAATTTCTTGGCAATGTGAGACTTTTCAGTTGAGTGTTTGCTTGTTTTATTAATGATAAAGTCACAGCACTTGCTGTGTCTAAGACTTTTACTATGTGCAAGGACGTTTTCACGTTTAAATTTAGTGCTCCCATCTACAAAATCAGTTTTTCCAGCCAAAGTTGAACCAGCCTTACGACAAAAATCACAATACATCGCTTTTTTTCTCTATCGTAACGAAGCCAGGCGAAAGTTGACAACCAAACTTGTTGGAATTCTCGTACAATGGACGGCTTACTTTCATTTTGTGTCATCATTACTTTGTTTATCATTCGGGGCATTCTTTTGAGTCTCAGTTTCATTCAGCATTTCTACTTTGTTCGATTTTGCGAAGAAAGCCGATATCGGCTTTAGTATTGTTTTCTTCATTGCCATGTTTCTTTAAATCTTCGCACATGCTCAGAAAGACGAATGAAACATGAAACTGCAAATAAAATGTGTGCTGTCGTCATCAAAATGCCAATTAATATCTTGTATATTGTTCTATTAAACCTTTTATTGTTTAAATAATTTGACTTTGCTCGTTTTATTAAAAAAAAGGTTGAACAGACATTTTTCACTCAGTAATGAGCTTTGGAAGATTATCGGTGAAAAAAACACAGTCGCCAAAAGATAAGCGTTTTATTATTTCTAGTCGCCACTTGGAAAAATCACTCACAAATGCGACTGTTTCACTCGCAACGTAGAGCCCTGGTACAAATCACAGTACTTGAAGATTCTTCAAAGAAGTTACCCTCAATTTTCATTCCGTCGCCAGTTATTATTAGAACGGGTTGGGAAAAGAAGAAAAAGAACAAAGAAAGAACTGTAAAAATTTTTTTTTTTTTTTATTCTGATATAAACATCATCTAGTGACTTATTCAGGTGTCATCCATTTCATTTTTCAATTTTGTATGCACGTGTTCAACTCCTTGGTTTAGCGTGGTTAAGATACTCCAGTAGAAATTCGGCTTTACCCTCTTAAGATCAAAATCGCAATGTGGGTAAGAGAGGTCACAGTTGAAGAGGTCAACTTTGAGACCAGCTGCTGTGTCAAATGCCATCAACAACCAACAAGTGGGCTGACGGCTTGTTCTCTGATACTGCAATCGATCCTGACCAAGTGAGCAGACCAGCATTGACCCTGAGTACCGTCATACCTGGTGACCAAAGCAAGCCAGACCCAGAACACCATCTTATAATTGGTCGCCGCAGGCAGACTGCAGCTCCAGGAATACGTCATAATTGGTGCTGTGACCAGGCCACAGTCCTGGGTGCTGTCATATGGTTGCCGTGACCTAGGACGTGACCCTGAATGACCACATAAATTGGTGTGGTGACTCTGAGAGACCACTGCATCAAAGAGAGAGAGAACCGAAGGGACTTTGGTAATTTTGGCCATTAGGTTCAAAACGCTCATAAAAAAAAAAGAAAGAAGAAATTTTCGTCATCCAGTGGGCGGAGTGAGACCAACCCAGAGCCAGGTGACAGGTAGGACACTTTTTGGTTTCTCCCCGAAATTTTTTCAATTTGTTGTTGCTTGCCATTTCCGCAATCGATTTCCTTCATTTATAGACTGTTGCTTCTCTGAATTATTAAATGTCTGACCACGAGGAAGAGAAAATTGGGATGGCAGTGGTAGAGAACAACGAGGTGGAACAACGGATGTCCACTGAGTTGAGGGGTCTACTAAGGGGGCCCAGAGTTTTGAGTTCTGGGGGGAGATGCGGGAGAACTGAGGGGCTGGCTAGCGGCTGTTTACAAGAGCCCGTTAATCTATGAATTGACTGAAAGAGAAACGGTGGGCATCGTGTTCGACGCTGCGACAGGAGCGCTGTCAGAGTTTATAGGCAAATTATTAGAAAGAGATCCACATTTGACATGGCGGAGGTTAGAGGAATGCTTGATAGCTAAGTATACAGATGAGGGAATGGCAATAGAGGCCATGAGAGGCCTCATGAAACTAGCCCAGGAAAGGAATGATGGGCCAGAGGAATTGGGGAAGAGAGTGGATAGACTAGCCTCTCTGGGTTTCCCCAAAGAAGTTATAAAGAATGAAGCAATACCGGTCCAGCTGGCAGACCTGTATGTTGGAGGGCTCCAAGATGAGTGTATCCAACACGACGTGCTGAAAGAAGGTCCCGTTAGGTTAGTGGTAGCACTGGCCAAAGAGAGCCAGGGGGTCTGGAATAAGGTTAAGAGTAGCAGGGCACAGGATTTAGGTTGGGAGGCAGATAGGCAGAGGAACAGAAGAAAGAAACCCAGATGGAGAAGGGATAACAAACCAGGAAGCAAAAAGAATTCCCCAGTGTTGACCGGATGGGTTAAGGAAGAAGAGGAATGAAATAAACCCACACCAGATAGATATGGCCTGGTGTGCTGGAAGTGCCATTATGAGGGCCACCGTGATCATGAAGAGGAAAGATGCACAAGATGTGGAGGTAGGGGACATGTGGCCAAATGGTGCGGATTAAAGATGGGAGCCCCACCGATATGAGAGAAGATGGGACCTGGAAAGTCGAACCAGGGAAACGCCAAAGGGCCACCCCAGAAATAAGAGGGTGGGTGGCCCATATAAATAAAAGAAGAATGTGTTGCTGGGAGTGCAGGCAGGTGGGTCATTTTGCAGTAAATTGCCCAAGTAGAAGGTGCTGGTTTTGTGAGAAACCAGGGCACCCAAAGAAACTGCCTCTACAGAATTAGACTGACAGAATCAAGAAAGATTCGGTCTGAAGAGCCCCGATATAGAGACAAAGGGAAAGGAAGACCACATAGTAATAATAATAAAGGACTACTACAAGGTAACCAAAAAAGTTCTGTCCGTTTTTTGATTAGTCATTGAATGAAGTTGAAATATATATGAAATGCGTGTAGCAATTGTTTTCAAATTCGGACAGCCGGAAGTAGGAACATCAGACGTTATAAAAAAACATGCGCACCATGCCCAGCTATCAGTTATAAGCCGGACAACTGTGATAAGGATGGAAGTGTCTAGAGATCTCGTTCGGGGCTGTTTGCTTTACAACTTCAAAGTGGGCTTATCAGCAGCTGCATCAAGTCGCCGCATATGTCAAGTGTTTGGGGATAGTGCTGTGGATGAACATACTGCAAGGCGTTGGTTTCGAAAATTCAAGTCGGGAGATTTGTCTCTCCATGATGAGCCTCGCAGTGGACGACCACAGGTCTTGAATGACGGAGTTCTGAAGGCGACCATTGAAGAGGACAGTAGTCTAACATGTGGTGAACTTGCAAGACAATTCAATGTTTCCGATGAAACAGTTAGACTTCACCTGCACCGCCTAGGTAAGACATAGAAACTGAGCAAGTGGGTTCCGCAAATGCTGTTGGAGGTCCACAAGGGACAACGAGTGGCAGCCTACATATCGCTGCTTTCTCGCCACCGTACCGCATCCTTATTCAATTTAGTGCTTACCAGTGATGAAAAGTGGGTTCTGTATAAAACTCCCAAGTGTTCCAGACATTAGTTGTCTCCTCAGGATGCTATTCCTCACACCGCAAGACCGCCTATGCACCCACACAAGATTATGCTTTGTCTGGTGGACAGGTCGTCAAGTGGTTCATTATGAACTGCTACCAACGGGCCAAACAGTCACTGGAGACCTATACTCACAGCAATTGAAACGTGTGCAACAGGCATTGCGCCAGAAGGAGCCAGCACTGGTGAATCGCAAAGGTGTGCTTTTCCTCCATGACAAAGCCAGGCCGCATGTTGCACGAGTGGTCAGGGATACCATACAGCAACTTGGGTGGGAGACTTTGTGCCATCCACCTTATTCACCTGACCTTGTGCCATCCGATTACCACCTCTTCCACTCCCTGGATAATCATCTTCATGGGAAATCCTTCACCAATGAAGCAGACTTGCGCAAAGCCCTCACGGACGTCAAAACCCCCCGAGTTCTACCGCAAGGGCATTGAACAGCTGGAGATACATTGGTAGAAGGTGCTGGATGCCGATGGCAATTACTTCGAAGACTAAATATAAGTTACACATACTGTGAAGTGTTTTCTTTTTTTCTTTTAAAAACAGAACTTTTTAGGTTACCTTGTACTACCAGCACCCATGGCAGGGTGGACGGAAAAACAGCAACAAAGGAGAAAAAGAGCTAAGATATTCTCCTTGCTGACACAGGAGAGAGAGCTCTCTGTGAGGTAGTGGTAGGGAGGTTGGTGGTGAAAGCCTTAGTAGACACTGGAGCATCGGTGTTGTTATTGAGGGAAAAAGAGTATAGGAAGCTGAGGAATCGGGGAAAATATTGCCCATGATGCTGGTGAATGAAGCCAGCAGGACAGATAAAGTCAAGAAAGTGGAGGAGGTAGGAAGAGCCTTACCCTTGAGGACCATACAGTGAATAAGTTTAGATAAAAAGGATTTAAAGCGGATAGACGGTATAACAGATGAAGAATGGCTCCTTTGTTGGGAAAAGCTAAGTGCTTTTCCACGATAGATCTGAGGTCGGGGTATTGGCAGGTAGCCCTTGATGAGGCTGATAGGGAAAAGGATGCATTTGCATGTCACATGGGCCTGTTCCAATTCAAGGTCATGTACCTGGGATTTTTCAGCAATTAATGTCAATAGTGCTGGAAGGAATTGAGAGTTTTGCTATGGCTTGCCTGGACAATATTCTGGTATTCTCAGAGACACCAGAACAACATTTTGACCACCTCAGACAAGTTTTTGAACGATTGAGAAGGCACAGATTGAAGTTGAAACTGCCCAAGTGCCAATTTTTAAGAAATGAAACCAAATATCTAGGCTTTATAGTGAGTGATGAAGGAATTAAGCCTGACATGGATAAAGTAAAGGGGATACGAGAAATGCCCGAGCCAAAGACAGTGAGACAGGTACGAGGCTTTATAGGGGCAATAGGATACTACAGACGTTTTATCACAGCATTTTCTAGGATAGCAACTCCCTTGTTAGCCTTAACGAAAAAGTATGTGTGATTTAAATGGACAGGAGACTGTCAAAAAGGCCTTCGATACCTTGAAAGAATAGCTAACTGCTTTTCCGTTGCTGACGTACCCAGATCTCGACAAACCAATGATATTATATACGGACGCTAGTGAGCGATGTATAGGAGCAGTCCTTACTCAGTCATGTCCTGATAAGGATGGTCCAGTGCCTGGTATACCAGAGGAAGTACCGATATACTTCCTATCCCATAAGCTCTCAGAGACACACCAGAGATGGCCAGTGATAGAAAGGGAGGCGTACACTATCATGTATGCCCTCCAAAAATTGGATTATTATTTAAGTGGAGTTGTGTTTACCATAAAGACTGACCATAAACCTCTACAGTATTTGCTGGAAACAGATTGGGTGAACAAGAAGATACAGCAGTAGGGGCTGAAATTAAGTGGATACAACTTTAAAATAGAGTACCTGGCAGGGAAAGATAACACCTGTGCAGATTTACTCTCTAGAATACCCAGAAAGTTAGAAGAAGAATCTGTGAGTAGAGCCAGGGGTAGATGACAGAGCATATCAAATAGGGGTAATCAACTCTCATAGGTTGAATGATCGCCCTGTGTTAGACAGATGAGGAGGAAAATATATAAGTAATAACTGACCCTCAATGGATAGAACAGGTTGAAAAGAAGCAGGTAGACAAAGAAATAGCTACCATCAGAGAAAAAGTGGAGGCAGGAGAAACGTCCAAGTATATGATACATGAAGGGAAGCTGTATTATCTTTCAGGGAGAGATGAAGAAATTAGATCCATATTGTATATACCCAAGAGTCTAAGGCTGAAGATATTGGAACACTGTCATGAGAAGCTAGGCCATATGGGAATTGATAAAACCCATAATTAATAGGAAGAATTTTTATTACTGGCCTAGGCTGTATAATTAGGTTATGGTGACCGAAGCAGGGCAGACTGCAGCTCCAGGAATACGTCATAATTGGTGCTGTGACCAGGCCGCAGCCCTGCACACCGTCATACAAAGATGCAACTTTGTATCAGTGCATTTCAACTGCACTTCGACGGGTGAGAATCGAAAATGATTATGAACAATCCTGCTTCCTTTTTCCATTTGTTTGAGAAGAAAAAATACTCATAAAGCAAAAAAGGTGATGGGGTGAAACAATAGTGCTTCTTGACAGCAGTTTGGTGAAGAATGGATGGGGTGTTCGATGTTGACTGGTCTGTGGAGATTTTTTCTTGCCGATAAACACCGGTCAAAAGTTTAGGCACATCATCTCACAAGCGCCCTGAGAGTGAGAGGTAGAGGAGGAAAAGTGGAAATAGGGGATAGTAGTACGTTGGAGAAGGTAAAATTCTAGTGATAGTTCTAGTAGTAATTGGGAATGTTATTTTTGGTTTACTATAAAACGTCTAGAGCTGAATTGTATATATTTATGTTGGGGTTATCACTACTAATTCTGTAGTCAATGAAAGTTACTTGTGGTTTAATAAATTTAAATGTGGTGATTTCCTCTAAAAAAACAAAAAAATAAGGGATACTAATATAACCTATTATAATCAAATTTTGAAATGTTCCTGGACAGTATAGCGTGTAGAATAAGTGTGGGTGTAAAACAATTTATCTGAAAATATTACCGGTAATATATATAGGGGGGAGGGCACATATATTTTAAGAATCATAATGTAATTAGTGGAGAGTTACATAATGGGGTGGGGAATATATCAAAGGAGGTGATTAATAATTTTAAAACACTTATAGTTATGGAAGTAAGAATTTAACAAGATTGTACTCTTAGATCCTTAGGATGACTACAAAAAAACTGTGGTTTCATATATTTGGTTTAATTGTTGGGTATGGTTCAAAAGTTCAATTATACATATTTTCTCCTGTAAACATAAGAAGCAAGGTTTGTTCAGAGAATTGCAAGTTCTGGCTTGTCTTAGGATTTTCCATTTAACCTTAGGTGTTTTTCCTTCTTCCTTCAGTTTCTAAAGGACACATGGCACAGTGGATCCCGTGACAAGACCCAAAGAGAAAGAGTTCAATAACCAGTTAAGGCATTGGAGAACATGGAGAGGGAAATTAACAGGAGATAACTGACATCCATTAAAAATATGAACGTGGAACTAGAACAGTCTACCACAGTGAGCGAAATAAAGGGTTCAGTTTCGACATTCCAAGGCAGGAGTGTACAATGGCTGTAACGTTGTAATAAAGATGAGGATAATAGTCCGAATAATGTAAATAGTGTGTGTAATATATATGTGTGTGTATGTAATACGGCTTAGCGGGAGAAGTTCGGACTGACGCAAATTCAGTCGGGTTTCAATCCTAGCTAGAGGCAACCGGACGTCTGGCCACACTGATGAGCTGTGAAACAGCGAAACAGTCTGTCTGTGGATGACAAAAATATTAGCTCCTGAAAAATTAATTTCGGTTGAGCCCTCTGGTTTGAGGTGTGAATTTGTAAACAGTGACTATTTAAGCTAATACTGCACGACTCTTCGACAGAATTGAGTCACTCTCAGTCACGGTGTGTTTATCCGAATCTAAAAATAAACACGCTAAAATTCACCTTCATTCCGTACCGTACGCTGACGGCTTAGCGGGAGAAGTTCGGACTGACGCAAATTCAGTCGGGTTTCGATCCTAGCTAGAGGCAACCGAACGTCTAGCCACACTGATGAGCTGTGAAACAGCGAAACAGTCTGTCTGTGGATGACAAAAATATATATATATATATATATATATATATATATATATGTGTGTGTGTGTGTGTGCTTGTGGTATCACAGCTATGACTAGCTTAGGCAAACTATGAACAGCTTAGGCCAGCGGCCCAAGTGAAAACACTCTGGTCTCCACATTAAAAACTGACCTTGTGTCACAACCTGACTCAGTGGGGGGGGGGGAGTCAAGTAAATATCTATATATATATGTGTGTGTGTGTGTATATTGTGACAAATGTAAGCCAACAACTGACACCCACCCCTTCCCACATTATAACTTAGAGTATAGAGCGTAGGTGAACGCTAGAACAAAACCAGCAGGAGCAGCGTATGAAAGAAGCAACACAATTGGCCAAGAACAACCAATCAGCGAGCAGGAGATCTAGGCATCAAAAGAGGAGACACACGATGTGATTTGAAAAAGCAGTAGTTGGCCAAATTCTGACGGGGGAAGTCATTAACTGTGATTCCGAGAAGTAAGCTGCGACCACACATCTCCTGAGGCATAAGAGTGAACCGTATTGTTCCCAATGCCGAGAATGTGAAGATATCGTCCAGCATAGCAGGCCATAGCAACTCCGAACAGAGATACATAAAGAAGAAAACCCAGCGTCAGACCAGAAGAGAAAGATATGAAACAAGATTGAAAATATAATCCCTGGTCATCAGAGAAGAAAGATTATTGTAATGAAGCTGTTCGTTAAACTATAAAGACCATCAGATAAGTTATTGCACCCCTCCCCTGCTGTAGACTTAGCTCGCAACAGATACACGAATATTATGTTCACATAAACATCATTACACATGCATTAATAGAATATATTAATGAAGGCCCTGTTATGTGCGTTGGGTTTGGTATCGTCGTCGCTCATCATCTCCTAACTTCAGAAATACAATATCTCGTCCCCCCCCCCCAATTATTGTCGTTCGTCCCCTTTTTGTTCATTAAATCGTTATATATTAATATCCATCGTTTCGTTCATCTTTGGTCCACAGTCAGTTGAATATGTTATTTAGGGAACACTAAGTTCAATTAACTTTGAGATAACATTTATTTTTACAAATCTTTATCTATTCTGTTGATAATCCTTCAATGTAAGGGAGGCAACCCTGACCCTTATTACAGAAGCCTTAACGGTACGTTATTAAAGAAAAGAAAAAGGAATTATTATCGTGGCAGAATATATTGATCCTAACTAGGCGTTATTTATCTATGCGGTGGCAACACTCTGGGGAGGATCTATGATACATATATATTGTGTGTGTGTGTGTGTGTGTGTATATATATATATATATATATATATATATATATATATATATATATATAGGGGTTGGACAAAAAAATTGGAACCGGTGCAAAATCCACTCTTATGTTTCAAAGGCTTATATTAAGAACTTTAACTAAAACTTCGTAATTGCAAGTTATATCTATTGTGAATACATTTATTTATCTAATTTACTGTCTTTGTCTTATTTATTTTTAGAATTTAGTAAAATTTGAGCTAAATGCGTGACCTCGCTGTGTTCGAAAAAGGGCAAATTATTGGAGCTCGCATGGCAGGAGCCTCGATCAATAAGGTTGCTGAAATGTTTGGTTTTTCAAGAGCTACCATATCAAGAACTATGACGCAATACGAGAAACAGGGCAAAATCTCAAGCAACCGTAGCAATTCGGGCCGGACTTGCAAACTTACTGACATCGACCGACGTGTATTGAAATGCAATGTGGCAAAAAAATCATTGGACTACTGCGGCCAAAGTGACTGCTGAATTGAATAATCATCTGAATAGTCTAGTTTCTACAAAAATTGTTCATCATGAGCTCCATAAGGCTGGATATCATGGAAGAGCCACCATAAGGAAAACTCTTCTCTCCAATCGCAACATTCAGAAGAGGTTGAAGTGGTGATGAGATCACAATGCCTGGTCTGCAGACCAATGGAAGCCAGTCATATTCTCAGCCGAGTTCAGTTTTTCTCTTTTCTCAACTTCAGGGCAAGTTTATGTGTGAAGGCAGCCCAAAGAAGCTTACAACCTTGACTGCCTTCTTCTAACAGTGAAGCATGGAGGTGGATCAGTGATAGTTTGGGCCGCCATATCATGGAAATGTCTTGGTTCAATAGTTGCCTTTCATGGTAGAATCAACAGCAAAGATTACCTGAACATTTTGGGAGATCATGTTCAGCCAATGGCCCAGACTTTAATCCCTTATGGTGAATGTATCTTCCTAGACAATAATGCTCCAATACAGCTCAAGTGGTTAAGAATTGGTATGAAGAGCATGAAAGTGAGCTAGAACACATGGAGAGGCTTCCCCCCCCCCCAATCACCTGATATCAATATTATTGAACATTTGTGGTGCATTTTGGAGCGACAAGTTAGGAGCCGCTATCCTCCACCGTCGTGTCTTAAAGAGCTGGAGCAGGTGTTAATGGAAGAATGGCTGAAAATTCCTCTGCGTGAAGTCAGGAAGCTGTATGATTCCATTCCTAGACGTATTAAAGCTTTATGTGAGGCTAAAAGAGGACCACCTCCATATTAAATAAATTTTCTTTGAATTTAACAAGTGTTTCAATTATTTTGTCCAACCCCTGTATGTGTGTATGTATGTATGTGTGTGTGTGTGTGTGTATATCTGTGTGTGTGTGTGTGTATCTGTATCTATAAATGACATTTTATTAGTGTGTCTGTGTGTTTGTCACCTTGTTACCTCATCCTGAGCAAATCTTTCATTCGATTGGCATGAAAATTCACACACAGATTGGAAATTTATGGCATTCATACTTGACGTCTTCAGAATTTTCGATTGTTCCTCCGATTTTGGAAAAAATCGATAAAACCAATAGGGGGTCGAATATTGATTTAAAAAAAATTCATCTGTTTTTCAGTGATAGTTTTCACAAATTACAAGTGATATCCACCAAACTCACGTTGAGCAATGCCCTTACTTATAGTTTTGAGGTGCTGTTCTTTGTTTTAAAAATTGATATCAGTTATCAGAAAAAATTGGGACATCCGATTCAAATCCAATGTAGCTGATTTTTGGCTCTATTTTTCGCAAAACTGCAAGGAATTTTCACGAATATAATGTCGAGCATTAGTTTTATCAACAGTTATTAGTTGCTGACCTTTTTCTTGAATATCGATATCAATTATCAGAAAAAATCTATAACATCATGCCACTTTTGACTTCCAATTCAAATCCAGTCAAACTGATTTTTGGCTATATTTGTCACAAATGGCAAAGAATTTCCACTAAAATTACGTTGAGCATTGTTTTTATCAACAGTTATGAGGTGCTGACATTCATTTTCAATATCGATATCAATTACTCGAAAAAATCAATACAATCGATCACTTTGGGACATCTGATTCAAGTCCAGTCTAGCTGATTTGGGATTATATTTTTCGCAAATGGCAAAGAATTTTCAGCAAAATTCCCGTTGAGCATAGTATTTACCGACAGTATTGAGGTGCTGACTTTCGTTTTCAATATCGGTTTCAATTATCGGATAAAAATCGATGAAATCATACCCCTTTTGACTTCACATTCAAATCGAGTTTACCTGAATTTGGCAATATTTTTCACAACTTGCTTGGGATTTTGATAAACTTTATCGGCTTTAGTCATGACAATTAAAAACTTTTGCCCTGTGAGCTCCTTTGTGACCAACTGATACCTGAGGGAAGTCTATATAATCATGTCTTCATCGAAATTTGCAAATACACCAATCAAACGCATGCTCAACTGAGACGTCTACACTACAAACTCTACAGCTGATTGTTATTCACACACGCGTGACCATGCTTCACATAGCAGTATCTCATTGGCTGAGGGCAGTACACGGTCGCTAATTGGTGTTCGAGACTCTAGGACACTCGCTGATTGGCACAACCAATTGGCCAGTAATACTTCGCATTTGAACTTGCTGTGGGATGAAGGTCTCACTTCTGCATCTGTTACGCCGACATCCGGTTGATACAATAGGCTCCTTCAACTGATCATTTCTCCTACCGCAAGTTGTTTCTTACGTTTTTGTTTTCCATTTGTCTGTTTAACTCCATTTTTTCAACTACCATAAACAATTTATTCAGCTGTTTTACTTAAATACCTGCCTTACCGATTCTGGCTCACGCTTTGCGATACTAAGTTAGACTTTGTACAACTGTATCAACCACTAATCAACCACTACTAGCATCACATTTCCCCATGCTGCCAAAAAGGTGGGTACATCTTAGCCTTTGGTCTGCAAGAGTGTCCGCGATGAGGGACAGGAAGGTCCCGTGAGTCCAAGAGCAGACTACAATGCAACTATCATAGGTTGCTCAACACAGCGCCCTCACACAGGCCTTGCAGTCACAAGAGGAGCATGCCACCTGCTTGGCTGGGAAAGCTGCCTACAGGGCTTCATTGCGATCGAGGCTCAAGAATGCACAACGGTCGAGAATGAACACACAGGCTGCAGCAACCACCACTGCATCTCGGGCTTCCAAAACTCATCATCAAAAGCTTCTTCGTAACATAAGAAATGCTGCTGCCACTACGAAATCAAGGGCAATAGAGACACTTGACCGCAGACGTGCACGTCAATCCAGGGACGCTGCTGCAACAGCGACTGCTAGGGCTGCTGAGACACTGCTCCGTAGGTCTGTGTGAAATGCTAGAAATGCTGCCACCACTGCTAGGTCGAGGGCAGCTGAAACATTCGACCGCAGACGCACCCGTCAATCCTAGCAACAGCTAGGTTGAGGGAGTCTGAGACAGAGCTGCAGCGGGTAATCCGCAACGCTGCAGCAACTTCTGCTGCCAGAAACTCCGAGGGCCCACAGACAAGGGCAAACCAACTTTCAAGGTCTGCTAAAAACATGGCCGTTGAGCGCTTATCTCAAACTCACAAACTCCATATGCCTCGACAACCACATTCAGGGCCTTGCAGCCATCCATGATATTACCTGTCCCAATAACTTTTTGGTTTTTCTTGGCTTTCAATTATGACCCCGGCATTAACATAACTACATGTGACTACATCCGTGTAGGGTCCATGACCTGCATTTGCCAATTCTGCAACGCCTGCAAATGGGCCAGGTAGCCTGCTGGTCTGTTCTGCTGCTCCGGCAAAGTTCGACTGCCACCTCTGCATGAACCACGTACCCCATTGAGGGGACTAATAGCCGGCTCCCATCCCAACTCCTTTCAAATTACCTTATTTGGAGCTCAGGTGGATCAAGAAGAGGGTTGGATGCCCACTTTCAAAGTACAGGGGCAGGCATACCACCGCATTGGGTCTCTGCTGCCTGCCTGAGGAGACCTCTACGCCTAAATTCCTTCAACTGCAGACTACAACCTACAGGCCGAAACCCGGATTGATATTTTGCCGCCGTCGGGAAGACTACTACTTCAGGCTATGCTTCATGAGATTAACAGCTAAATTCGCAGTTTCAAATATGCTTTGGATAATGCTCCCTTTCCTTCCTTCAGCATTGTAATTGACGCCAACAAACAGCATCATGATGAACATGAACGCTGCTACAATGCTCCTGCGTGCAACAAAGTGGCTGCTATTATACATGGGGAGCAAGACTGTATTCACAATATTATCCTCAAATCAAGAGGCGGCACTCTTCGCTAGATTTCAGAGACCCATCGATCATATGACGCATTGCAGTACCCTTTACTTTTCCCTAATGGTGACGATGGCTACCACTTCAGCATTCTCCTTCATACTCCAGGTGGCCAACCTACAACGTCTTCCAAAGCCTTATCATGCAAGGCCTTCTACTCATTGTTCATGTTAGGGATGGAGACCTGCTTCATAGATGCAGGGAGCTTTTCCACCAGTTTGCGGTTGACATGGCCACTAAGATGGAATCAGAGAGGCTTTGTTTTATACGGAATCATCAGAAACAGCTGCGCTCAGACTCCTACGTACACTTACGCAACAGCCTTCGAAATGAAGTCAGCCAAATTGACAGCATCATTTCTGCTGAAATTACAGATCCGGATGAGGACAGAGACGTATTCAAGGCTGTGAGATCCCACATGGTCCATGGGCCATACAGTCCAGGCTACGAGGCACGCTCCTGCTGTCAAAACGGTGCACCGTGCTCTTAGGAGTTTCTAAAGACATTTGTTGATGAGACGCAAACCGGTGGGGACGGATATCCTTTGTACCGGCGAACAGCTCCGACCAGGGGCGGGTGAACGATGCAAGTTGGGGGGCACCGTGTTGACAACAGTTGGGTGGTCCCCTCCTGTCCCCTTCTAAAAATATTCATTGCTCATATAAACGTTGAGTTCTGCAATTCCGTCCTTTCCATTAAATACATATGTAAGTACGTTAACAAGGGCAGCGATGCCGCCATGTTCAGCGCTATGTGGGACAACAGCCGAGATGAAGTTTCACAGTACTTGGCTGGGCGGTACATCAGCAGCAACGAGGCTTTTTGGCACGTTTTCAGCTTCCCAATTCACCAGAGGCATCTAGCAATCATACGGCTGGCAGTGAACTTAGAGAACGGACGGCGGATTTACTTCACTGAACGAACTGCGGTAGCTATCACCGAAAACCCAAAAGACACAACTTTAACGGGCTTTTTTAAGTTGTGCCTTCATGACAAATTTACTCAAACCTTGCTATATCCACAAGTTCCATCATACTACATTTGGGCGAACAATATTTGGAGTCGCAGGAAGTCTGGCCAGAGCGTTGACAGGTACCCCGGCATTAAGTTTGACACCTGCCTTGGTCGGGTCTACACTGTGTCACCAAATCAGCAGGAGTGCTTCTTCCTCCAGCTTCTGCTTCATGAGGTTGTTGGTCCGACAAGCTTCGATGCCATTCGCACTGTTGACGGCGTTGTGTGGAACACCTACCAGGAGGCTTGCTTTAAACATGGCCTTTTGGAGGATGATTCTTAATGGGATGCTGCCGTGGCAGAGGGAGCTCTCTTACAGGCACCTGCGACCCTTTGATCCTTATTCGCGATCTTAATAGTAAGATGTGAAATAAGCCCATAAAGTGGGGGGGGGGGTCACTAAATACAAAGACTTCATGTCAGAAGACATTTTGTACACAGCACAACAGCAATTCTGTCAGCCAAGTTGGGCTACATGGACCTTATTTACAATAGGGCGCTCATTCGGGTTGAAGACATAGCTCTTGAAATGGGTGGAGCTGCGCTAACTATATACGGATTACCTCCACCAGTGCAAGGTGGCACCACCGACTTATCACCAGAAATACTGCATGAAACATCTTATTGCACTGCTGACCTTGACCACGATGTCCGAGAGAATGAATTACACCTCCTACCAGAACAAAGAACAGCTTACACCACGGTGATTGATGCTGTTCGACAACAGTGCGATGACATCTTCTTCCTAGACGCACCCGATACACCTTACAGACGTCCGTGAAATTTGTCTCCCATTTTTACTACACCACGCCAGATAAACACTTTCTTCCACCTGCCTTTGGCGTATTCACATGGCTGTTTGCGTTTTCTGTCAAACCCTCCCGTCTACTGTCACTGTCATCTCCATTACACCACTACCATCTACACTGTGGAGGCATCAATAATTGTGTTAAGCGCCCCTCCCTTGGCAATTGCATCACTGATGCTGCATCCATTCCCAACATTTTTATATAACTGAGCAGTACAGGGAGCTTGCAATGACATGCGCTTTCCCTAGGCTTCAGTGTTCAGTTGCGTCATTCAGTTGATCATCGGTAGTGCTACATGAAATGCATCACAGACATCACTCTTCACCCTTGTGGGGTTAGTTTGGAATTTCTGTACTGGCCTTAGCCAGGTTTCATCTATTGAATTAATCTACACCTGTACAATTTGTCTGCTGCAGGGAGTTGGCATCATGGAATCCTTCTGAGGCCAGCCAGTTAATTCCGTCTCCGCCTTGCTTCTTACACGCGTACCTGTTGACCTGTTTGCGGTAGTGCCATTGCCATCTTTCACTCAACCTGTGTTGTACATACCATTGTCTGCTTTTGTGTTTACTGAAGTCAGCTTAAACGGTGGTCAATCCATTTAAAAAAAGAGGTGATTCAAGACATACTTAGGGTTTGACTTATTTCCAACTCCAAAATTCCTGTCACCTACATTTGGCTGCTGGTGGTACCTTACGCTCATACTGTGATGCGCTAAGGCAAAATGTATTTGCGCTACTGTGTGCACTACCCGCTGCTATAGACTCAGCACCGAATCATACAATTGCATGTGTTCACAGGGTTGGAGAGGTATAGTTGAGTGGGGCCACGCAATTCGGAGCATTCAGAGCGGTATTCGATGAGGTCAGCGACGTGTAGATGTTGACACATCGGTTGTGTTACGAGGATGCATTTCTATAAAAAGAAAAGTCTACAATACGGTTAAATTTTATAGTAAGGGATTCTACTGAGTCCTACCTGTTAATACAAAAAGTTTTCATTCATGAAGTAGTTGTAAAATAGAGAAATTAGAAATAGAGCATTTGAAAGATTCTAAATCATTCCAGTATATTCAAGAAAAATCTAGATGATTCGAGAAACGTCTAGAAAAATGCTAATTAGGTGCTAGCCCCTTTAAAATAGGTTTTTGGTAAAGGGTTGTCAGTTGTGTAAAGGGAATTTCTGCCAGTATCAACTCCGGCTTTTGATTCAAGGATTATTATATCCAGCCAAAAGAATCTCTATGAAAAGTTGCTGACCAACAAAAACCCAAAAAGAAAATTTCATGGAACAAATCTGGTAAATAGAGTTTTGACTATTTTTATTGACCAAACTAAAAATTAATCTATATATACAGACAATTGTGGATTTCCAGTAACAGCAACTAGATTACTTCGCTAGCTCTAAAGAGGTAGATACTTGACTCACCTCCCTTCTTCGTAACACTTCACCAGTAACTCTGTGTTTTCTGTTTTGTATAGCCAATTATATATCTTGTATATATTTTATTTTGTGTTCTTTTTTTAGTAAATTAAATATTTGTTTGTGATTTAGCTCTGTCTTTTGGCAAATCATTCTTTTTTCCTTTGTTACAATTACCAACACGTAGCAGTTGGCACTTTCAGTTGAGATGCACAATGCCCCCCACTACTCTCTGCTTCTACTTCAAGCGTCGATTTAATAGGCTGAAACCTGAGTGCTGTCCAGTTGGTGATAAGTTCTGAGTATTTCGCTTACTTATTGAGCCAGCGTCTATTATGAAGAGCGATTTCTGTGAGTGCTTCATTGTATCTCTGTCTACGAGTAACTTCTATGGTACAACACTTCAAACTTTACAGAAGGCCAAATGCTGCGTTGCAAGCTCCATTCCTTTACTGGGTTTTTCCCAAAATCGTAACATCCACAGTAAAACCGACAACAACAGCTACTCCCAGTACTCCCAATTCACAAACTGTTATGGTCCAGGTTCCTTGTACCACGGTGATGGTCCAAGGTAGAACCAATGAAGAATAACTCGAACACAGGTATGGAATAACACAGATATATTACAAATAGAAATATGTACAAAAGAAGTAGAAGTGTTCGTAATAACAATCAGGTTAGGTTAGAGAGAACTATGTTGTCTCGAAGTATCACTATTCCAATGTCTTACTGTAATTGTCTGACACAACTCTGTCTCTGAATGACTCTGCCTGTGACTGCACTCCTCTGACATCTCACTGACTCACTCTGTATCCGCTTCTTAAGGTACGGAATAGTCCATTCACTATTATGGGTAAGTCCCCATAACACCCCACTTCTGAAGCTTTTGTGTGGCAGGGGTTTTTAATATCTTTTTTTCTTTGGATATATTTCCAAAGGTTCTGTAAATTTTCTTTTTTGATACGATTTTTTTTGTTCTGGCATTGTTTGTGATCTTTTTATATCAAACGTATCGAAAATCGTGTCCATTACCTCTTCTTGAGGAGGACCGTTAGCATCCTGTAACAGTTTTTCCTTATTTGGTTCGCGTGTCTTCTATGTGAGAATTTTTTGTCCCTGAACTATGTAAACCATCTTGCCAATTCTTTTGTCAATTGTACCTTGCTCCCAATACAATGTATTATTTTTGTAGGCTTTAAAAAAAACTTCTTCTCCTGGGAAAAATTTATTTTTGGTGCATAGGACTGTGTTACTTGTTTTGTTTTACTTGGTAGCAATTTATCAAATGCTGATCTGATTTTTCTAGCAAACATCACTTCTGCTGGTGATAGTGTTGATAGTGTAGAATTATTTGGCGTTATTCGATATACCTGAAGAAATTGCTGTAGTGCTTTTTCGGTAGGCACATCATAGGCTTTTCGTAACGCTCTTTTGAGTGTATCAACAAATTTCTCCGCCTGCCCATTTGATCTTGGGTGATAAGGTGGGGATTTTATATGTTTTACTTGATAAATTTTGCAAAACTCTTGGAAATCTGCTGACGTGAATTGCGTTCCATTATCTGTGACTAGGCAATTCACTACACCAAACCGAGCGAATAGCTCATGGAGGCAATTTATGGTCGTTTCTGAAGTAGGATTTTTGCAACGAAACACCTCCAGCCATTTACTATAGCTATCCACTATGATTAAATAGTAGAAGCCGTCAATTGGTCCTGCATAATCTGCATGTATTCTTGACCACGGACAATCAGTCTCTGGCCATGGCTTATGTATGATTGGCAGTGCCTTGGCTGCTAAATTACAACCCTTGCACATTTCCACCATCTGAGTAATATCCTGGTCCATATTCTTCCAATATACATAGCTTCGCATTAGCAACTTCATTCTATTTTTACCAGGATGTCCCCTGTGGAAATCCTTTAAGATCCGCTTTTGTAATGTTTTGGGAATTACAACCCTTTCGTTGTAAAGTAACACATTGTCGCATAAAGAAAAGCTGTCCAAAATTTGCTCATCTTTTTCTGCTATTTTTTCTTTTGTTTCATTAATAAATTTATCGTTTTTGGCTTCATTCTTTATGTCTTGCAATGTGACTGGGAGGTTTCTAACTGTACAACATAGTACTGTCCTGATGTCTTCTTCGTTTCTTAAGGCTGCGATTGCCATATCTTCCAATGGCTCTGTCTTTGTTGGTATAAGTCTCAATAGACCATCCGCATGCCCAATTTTTTTCATTGGTAAATATTCCAATCTGAAATTATAGTTCAGAAGAATTGTTCCCCATCTAAGTAACCTATTTGCAGTGTAAACCGGTAGACCTTTTTTCGAACCAAAAATTGTTAGTAATGGTTTGTGATCCGTCTGAAGAGTAAAATGTCTACCATAGATGTACATATGAAACCTTGTGACTGTGAAGATAATTCCTAGAGCTTCTTTCTCTATTTGTGAATAATTTTTCTCCGCTGGTAGTAGAGTTTGAGAAGCATGTGTGATGGGTTTTATTGTCCCATCTGGCATTTTATGTAATATACACACTCCGACTCCGTAGGCGCTAGCGTCACTTGCTACAATAATTTCTAGTTTGGGATCGTAGTGTGCCAAAAATAAATCTGAAGTTAATGTTTTAATTATTTCGTCAAATGCTTTTTGGCATTGATCTGTCCACTGCCAAACTTCTTTCTTTAGCAGCTCGTTCAGTGGTGAGCGAAGTTTATGCATGTGAGGTGTGAATTCCTGGTAGTAACTTACTAATCCTAGAAAACTTTGTAGTTCTTTTATCTTTTTAGGAACTGGCATTTTTTTAATTGCTGTTGACCTTTCAGGGTCTGGTCTCTGGTTGTCTACCTTGATCTATTATATGGCCAAGGTATTTGATTTCCTTCATGAAAAAATCGCACTTATTTTCTTTTACTTTGAATCCATAGCTTTGTATTCTTTTAAATACTTCCTGTACATGTTCTCTGTGTTGTTCAACGCTTTCGCTATTTATCAATACGTCATCCAGGTATGCAAGTGTGTACTCTAGTCCGGCAAGCATCATATCCATTGTCTGTTGGAATATAGCCGGCGCGACCTTAATTCCAAAAGGTAATCTTTGGTATCTGTACAGTCCTTCGTGTGTGTTTATGCATAGTAGTCTTGAACTTTCTTCATCGACTGGAATTTGCAGGTACGCCTCACTTAAATCAATTTTTGAAAAATATTTTCTGACATTTAATTTAGTGAATATTTCTTCTGGACTGGGTAGAGGATAGTGGTAGTCCGTTATTGCTGCGTTCAAACCTGTAGAAAAATCAGCGCAAACTCGAATTTCACCTGATTTCTTTTTGACGTAGACCGTCAGTGCAGCCCATTTACTGTATTCTACCTTTGTCAATATGCCAGTGTTTTTGAGTCTGGTTAATTCTTGATCAATTTTTTCAATTGACGCAAACGGTATGCTCCTTTTTTTTCTTGAAAATAGGCTGAATGTTTTCCTTAATTTCGATATTAGCTGCCATTTTCTTACATCTTCCTAGGCCTGCTGAAAATACTTCAGGGAAACTCATTTTTAATTTGTCTGCCTCGGTTGGTAAGCTTTTTACATTTTAGCAGTACGTACTTATAGGTAGATCCCACAGTTCGAATTTTTGCATCCAATCCGTTCCAAATAGGTTTTCGGTATGTCTTAAGACGTACATTTTTATTTTTTCATCATTCCATTAAGTGTTACATTTGTAATTACTTCACCCTCGAATTTTATCTTTCTCCCTGATCTTTTCACTGATCTAGCAATTTTATCAGGTTTTTAACATGGCAGGTTTGTTCAGTTTTCTCCATGTTTGTAGATTTATAATAGTTAGGTCTGAGCCATAATCCAGCTGTAGCCTAACTTTTCTGTTTTGCATTTCAACTTGTACGTATTTTCTTATGTTAGTCTCATCTGCTTGGTCAGTCCTCGTAATTCTTATTCTGCTTTTGTTTTCTCTTCTATACCAACAGTGAGAACTTTTGTGTTCTATTTTTTTACATGATAGACAGGTTTTAAAATAAGTACAGTCTTTTAACCAATGCCAAGTCCCACAGCGATAGCATGGACTGGGTAGTAATTTTTTTTTAAATTGAATTTTAGAGTTAGAAAATTTTGTTTTACCTGTCCTTGAGTGGGGGAAATCGGTTTGGTTTGTATGTGAGGATAAGTTGGTTTGTCTTCGTACTTTATGTATGTGCGCTATGCCAGCTTCTTCTATGACTTTTGAGTCTTTCTTCACACTGATGCATCTCTGGCAGTCTTCGGCTAGCTTTTGAAGTGTCAAATCATGTTCACTCTCCAATTTAGTAAGGATTCTGCATCTCATTTCCGCGTCTTTGGTTGAGACCAGACCTTGGACGTAAATTAAGCATTTGAAATTGTCCGCGCTGAGTTCTGATAATTTGAAGTCGTCACAATATTTATTAACAATAGACGTGAAAGTTATGTAATCTTCGTTGTTCTTTTTTGTAAGGTTCATGCATTTCCATCTTTTGTGGAATAGTGAACTATTATGGCTGAAAAGTTCTGTTAGCAGTTTAATGGCTTCTTTGAACGTTAGCTCACTTGTTTTTCTGGGAAGGATATAATCTACGAATTTGGTATATTCGCATGTGCCTAATTTTCTTAGCAATAGACGTACTTTACGTGCGTCTGACCAATCTCTGCAGTCAAATTCATATAGATCTTCGTACCTTCGGAAGTAGTTTGCAAAAGTTTTATCTTCGTCATGTGCGTTCTTGAAATCTTCGATAGTACTCCAAATAGCGTCTTGTGAGAGAAGTTTCATTCTTGGATTTTTGCTCCATATTTGACATTACACGTAGCAATAATTCTTGCAATTCCAGGTGTTTCTGTTCGTACTTTTGCTGCTGTTCAAATTGGATTGTGATAAGCTCCATAATGGTTGACTTGAAATCTTCTATGTTAACGTATTTTTATGTAACCTGATATTCTGTGACCTGTGTACGCAAAGAAAAATTTCCTTTGTTGCCAGTGAAATTTGATGTCCAAAAAGAAAATTCTTTTCTTTTTTTTTTTATGTGTTCGCGCAGAACTAGTTTTTTTTTCGTGTTTTTTTAGAATCTCGAGTAGAACTTGGTTTTTTAGAGTTTACTCGTTGACCACTGCTATGTGCGATGGATAGCAAAAAAGTTATGTCCTCCGCATAGAGAATTTGTTATTCTTTTGGGGTTTTCCAGGTCGCCACTAGTTATGTGTGACAGATAGCAAAAAAGTATGTCCTCTGCGTATAGAGTTTGTTTTTCCTTTGGGTTACTTCGTCGCCACTGTTATGTGCGACATAGCAAAAAAGTATGTTCTCTGCAAATAGAGTTTGTATTTCCTTGAGGGTTTCCTCGTCACCACTGTTATGGTCCAGGTTCCTTGTACCATAGTGATGGTCCAAGGTAGAACCAATGAAGAATAACTCAAACACAGGTATGGAATAACACATATATTACAAATAGAAATATGTACAAAAGAAGTAGAAGTGTTAGTAATAACAATCTGGTTAGGTTAGAGAGAACAATGTTTTACTGTAATCGTCTGACGCGACTCTGTCTCTGAATGACTCTGCCTGTGACTGCACTCCTCTGACTCACTCTATGTCAGCTGCTTCCTCTTGAGGAGCAGTATTTATGAGGTACGGAATAGTCCATTCACTATTATGGGTAAGTTCCCATAACAAACCATTGCGCTTAACACAACTATTGACCCCTACATGCAGCTGTGATGAGCTCTGTTCGTGCGCCGCAACAATTATCGAGTGTATGCAGGGCGGGGTCACGTGATGGACACTCCAGACATATGCCAAAAAAAAGGAATGGACACAAATTCACCACTAAGTCAAAGGCTTTCCAACAAGACTAAGTAAGCCGTAATTGAGTAGGGTCGAGTAGGTGAATGTGTGCAAACTGGAGTAGAGCAGCTTTGCAGACCACCGGCGCCAATATGTTAAGTGAGTCCTACAGTGAAAACACACATTATTTTAAATTGCCAGAATTAAAAATCTTGACCGATTATGAACAGGTGGCACTCTTCGGGTAAGCACGGAGAAGCAACACAACAGACACCTATTTCAACCGGTTGCCTTTGATCTCATTGATTTTACTACCGGTGAGATTCCAGGCCTATCAGTGACCTCAACAACTTTGGATATGTGCATAAGTTCAATAATTCAAACCCCAAAGCAATTTAACTACATAAAACCCCGAGCAACGCTGGGCTTTACTGCTAGTATATATATATATATATATATAATGTGTGTATATATGTGTGTGTGTGTGTGTGTGTATATATGTGTTTTTATCTGTATATGTGTGTGTATATATTTTGTACATATATATATGCATATACATGTGTGCATATATGTATGTATGTATGTGTGTATAAATGGTTTTGTGTCTGTATATGTGTGTGTATATGTGTTTTTATCTGTATGTATATGTGTATATATGAATGTACATATATGTATATATGTGTGTGTGTGTGTGTGTGTCTATGTATTTATATATGCATATATATGTGTGCATATGTATATATATGTGTGTATATATTAATGGTTTTGTGTGTGTGTATATATATATGTGTGTGTATATGTGTTTTTATCTGTGTATATATGAATGTGTACATATGTGTGTGTGTATATATGTGTATATATATATATGTATATATATATATATATATATATATATATATGCATATATATGTGTGCATATATTTATATGTATGTAATATATATATATGCATATATATGTGTATATGTATATGTTTATATACATTTGAAGCAATAACATGGGCAAGGGAGAATGAAATCTTGCAAAATATAATACATACACAATCAGATTATAATACACAAACACAGACATATTTAGATATATAAATACGCAAAAACGCGACAAGACAGGAAATATTTCCACAAACGACAACATACACACACAATGAAAGGCACACACAAGCGACCATACACACACACACACACATAAGACATGCCCATACACATACATACATTGACAATGACACGCCAATACACCCACCTAGAAATTCAAATTCTGACATCCTATTAAAATATAACTGATACGGACAAAGATACATAGATTAAAATGGCTGAATAGATAAAATTCAGCATGGGAGGAACAGAAAAACAAACATTAGGGAAAAAGGATAGTAAAACATATAGACGTGTACAGAAAAATAGATATATACACATAAAAATAACACCATCTAATATATAAAAAAGAAAACTCCCAAACACACAAATATATATAAATATTTCATATATACCTATATATGCACTAGTACATATACACAAGTACAAATGTATAACAATATGTGAAAGAAAACAAAAAATACATATAGACATGTGTGTACACACTTTCTTCACTACAGACAGAAACACACAAAAGCATATGTACACACAAACATATACACACATATCTACCCATATACTATATATATATCCATATATACTCATACACACACACACACACACACACATATGCATATATACACATACAGACGTAAACTAAAATATATCAACCCACACAGCAACATAAAATTAAACAAACCAATATATATACATATATAGACACACATACAGAAACATACAAATATACATACACGAGCGCGCACACACACACACGATAAAGGACTGTAATCTCTATACAAGATTGAAATGTAACAAGACACATCTGTTGATTATTAAGTCTACAAGCAATTATAAAACCATTATCAAACAAAAGTAGATTTTAGTTAGCATTGATGACACATTCCAAGACACTAAGATATACGAACACATACACACATACACTCACACATATATACATATATATGTATATATACACATATACAGACACACACACACACACATACACCCGTACAAGCAGACATGTACCTAACTTTACACACCCACACATACACAAACAGCTATCGCACACACACACACATATATATACACACACACACACACACACACATTCAACTATACATATATATAAATATATATCCCCGCATACATACACATAAACATATGCATGCATACATACAAAGTACACACAAATAGAAATATATACATACACACACATATATACATATTTCTCCTTTTTTTCTTCTCTTTCTTTTTCCTTTTTTTTTTCCTTTTTATTTTAAAGAAAGAAAAAACCACATGCCGACACAAACAACACATGTACACCAACACACCCACATCGACAGGAGGACCATCAGGTAATAAAAGTAATAACCTACTAAACTTACAATAATATATCCTTATCATCGAAAGTATTACTATCCCTATAGTAAGGTAAATTTATAGCTGTGTTTACAGTTAAGGGTTAGTTCATTTCTTTGATTTAAGAGATGGGTCTTATTTTTAAATCTAATTATTTCAAATTTTTCATTAAAACATAGATAACAAGGGGCATATAGGCTCTCTTGATTAATTTCCATTTAACAGTAGGTATCTTATTCTTCTCTTTTAAACTCCAAAAATACTTGGATAATGAATTTTTGTACTTATTACTAGTATTGTTACACTATTTAGCTATGGTAATTGGTTAACTAATTAACCATAGAAATTAAAACAGGAAATACTTAAGGCAAAAATGAGCTATCCCGAAAGATAGACTGATCGATGTTAAAAAGAATTTATTTTATTTACGAAAAAGATACTTTTCACAAAAGACAGTAAACCCATGGAAAAAGCCATATGTGAGGTTTTGTCAGGTTGATTAATGTCTTGCCAAGGGAGATAGGAAGAAAGGCAAATATTAAGATATCAGCCAGATCATGGTGGTCATAAAAATTTCAGCTTGAGAAGATCGCCAATACAGGGCAGGGAGAATCAATGTTAATTATCTTTCCAAGGTATTTTTTTTTTTCTTGGCCTCCGGCGAGGAAAAGCAATGTGGCAATTATAAAATTTTGGCATTGTCTTGACATAGGTGACAGGATTGTTATTATTTACCTTATCAACGTGTCGCTTCAGATGCTGAGATGTTGAATAGCAATATGGCATTTGTAAAATTTTGGCATGAGACAGAAAATATAGTGGAGAATTGAGATTTAGTGAGATAAAAGAATTTAATTTCTCAACAAGCCAAGGATTCCATTATAAAGCTAACTTCACGAAGGGACCAGATGGCATACTTTGACAGTGATTGATGGAGTCAGTAAAGAGTGCTAGCTAAGTGAATTCTGGATGGCCAAAAAATATAATAGAAATTTACTTGACAATATGGAATTCGTAAAAATTTTGGCCGATGGGAGAAAAAGGAGAATTTTGTAAACAAAAATTATAGATTATAATTTTAAGGAGGCCAGCTTAGCCACACCTGCATGGCTGGGATGCCATTGGTCGAGTGGTAGCAATGGTAATACGTGGAGATAAATGAATGAGAAAGACGGAGAAGTCACTAACACCCACTGAAGGGATTGGTATGAGATATCAATGTGAGAGAGAAAGAGTCTAGGAGGATAGCTCTCCTCCGACCTTCCCTCACGGACGACGGAGACCCCCCCCCCCCCAAATTGGAAGTAATCAATTTTCCTGGCCTGACAACAAAGAGATTTCTCGTTAGAAATCAAGATTTACCGAGGACCCCAGGCCGCGTCTGGCCCCACATCAGGCTTTGGTCAGTACCCATATAAACAAACATCCTGTGGTCGTTTGGCGGTTAGTTAGCAGTCAGTCGGAGTCAGTCACAGTTGAGCTGGTTTTGGAGTTAGTCAGAGCTTAACCAGAGTGTTGCCTCGCAGAAGCTGACTGAGAGATTCCACGACCTCTGACTTCACCTATCCTACCAATAGCAAGTTATACTGACGAACGAAGGTAAGCCAACACCTAAGAACTAAATCAGTTGACTTAAGATACCAACTTGCTTGAAACATAGAAGTGTCACATTTCGCAGAAAACAAGCTGGAAGAAAAACACACTCCTGTATATAACAGACGGATAAAGTTAATTTGTTATTTCTTAACATACTTGAACCTCTTGGGTTTTTCTTTTATTTACTTTTTTTTTTCTTTGCGCTTGTGTGATACCACCTTCAGTCTGAACTCAGCTTACACTACAGCCCGATGCCTGATTGATCTCTTCTACCTAAGATCAAAGTCACAACATGGGTAGGTTAGACTTGAGATCGAAGCAGTTACTCCAGTAACCAGACGTTGCAAGTGAGCTGGGAACGATGGAGCTGTATTTGAACCGGTACAGCTGGTGAAGCCGTTAACATCGACGACCAGAATTTGACCCTGGATGGGCCAGTGTCCCATATTGGTATCCTGACTAGGGGATTTCGCCGAGTAGTGACGACCACCGATCGACCAGGACACATGCTGGTGGCAGCGACAAAGAGTCAGCCCCAAAACGCCGGTAGAAGAAACATTACAGCTTCGCGCCACGACTGGGAGTTGACCATAGGCCGGCAGCTAGGTGTCACACTATTGAAAGATTGCATATGTCCCTGTCAACGTTCTTTGAAGGAATTCATAGTGCTACCAATGTAAAAAAATTTTATATTTGGGTTTTCTAGTTTAGAGATTGTACTAAGATAAACTAGAGAACTAGTCAAACAATTATTCTGTAATGGACAATTATTTGGATTCCTACAATTGCGCAAGTTGTTATTTGTGTCATTATACTTAGTTGTACTACTTACAACCTGGTGAGTAGTCAAGTTTTTTGAGTCCCTATACTTGTTAAAGACTCTGTTATGTTTCTCAATTATTTTCTCTAGGTTATCCGCACAACTATAGCTTACTTTAAGGGTATGATTGAATATTTTACTAAGTGGGTTAGTTTCAGGGTTGGGGAAATGCTTCTTGATGAGGTTTAGAAATTTATGTCCTAGTTTAGTTTTAACCATTATATTGAAAGGGGGAGTAAACCAAATGATCTTCCTAGATCTTCTTTCCTTATTATGGTCATAATTAACAAGATTTCTATATTGAATAGTGGTACCCTTGTATCCACTATTTCTAAGGGCAGAATTGTAAAATACACAATGTTTATTAAAAACCTCTTTGTTAGAAGAGTTAGTACTAATCCTAAATTCATTGGAGGAGGGTATGTGCTTGATAACCAAAGTGGGGTGGTTGGAATTGGGATGTACATATACTGGGTTAGAAATAAACCTTCACATAAGGTTGAAAAGAGCTGCTAGTAAGGTCTAGGGTGATGTCCAGAAAATCTACCTGTTTAATGTTAGTTGTAACTATAGTCCTAAGACCTAAATCCTTAAATTCCCTATGAATCATTTTTCTAATACTGTCTACTTTAATTTTTGTAGAGTTTTTAACAACTAATAAGCCATCATCTCTATAATCCTACACTATCAGAATCTAGACATTAAAAGGCACTTAAATTGTATAAAAGGAATAATCCCACCAAGTCGGAGGCTTCTGCAGAATCCAAAGAACCCATTGAAATGTCAAAATTATCGCTGCATTTTTGGTCCATATTATATTATGTATTATAATCTGATTGTGTATGTATTGTCTTTTGCAAGATTTCATCCTCCCTTGCCCATGTTTTTGCTTCAAATGTATATAAGTTGTAACAGAGTTCAGAGCAGCATTAGATCTTAATGTTTATTCCAACTTAATTTCAATAAAAACAAAATAAATAGAAAAATATATGTATTTTTTTCCTCAGTTTCTTTAAATAATTTTATCATTTTAAACTTAATATAGATTAAATTTAAAATTTAAAATTGGTAATTATAGTATAATTTAATATTTATTAGTTAGAATGAATTCTGTTTTAGTTTAACCCTAACATTAAAGCATTAAATAATTATTATAACCTAAGTCCATTGTCAAGTTTTTTGAATTCTCATATACTTGTATTTTGATTGATCATTCCAGCTTATGTAACAGCATTTCCCCTCGCGAGGGATGTTTGATTGATTTGAACCTTTTAAAACCCTTTATTCTACATTCAACACCATCACTTGATAAGACACCAGAAGTGTTGAAACAAAATGGCTATTTTTATAGTGATTTCATATCATATTTATGTTTTAATTTTCGAATAGATAATTATATATATATATATATATATATATATATATATATATATATATATATATAGCTGTTCACAGTTTCACGTTTGGTATCAGTAATAATTACTGTCTTAAAAATTCATTTCAAATGTATTAGTTATGTAAAAAGACTAGAATAAGTTATATGAAAAATAATATTTATGAAGATAAAAACTCTGTTTCTCTAAGGATTTGGTAGGTTTATTGAAAGGCACATATATTATTTTCTACTTGCTTCATATAGCCTGATTATATTTTATTATTTAAATGATGCATTTTATTTTCAGATGTGTAGAAAAAATAGAAATTTAAGAAGAAATAAAGTGGAGAGAAAAAAAAAAAATTTTTTTTGAGAGATATAGTGTCTCCTGTGCGTCAGTGTGAAGGGTGATGTCAAAGACCAAAATTTAAATGAAAAATTAAATTCTCAATCAAATTTAAATTTAATCCGTATACGATCTTAAAGCAATATATTTAGATTACAATTTAATACACTAATAACACACAGGACCAAACTCCCGATTTCTTTCTCGGCTTCTTCAAAGGAAATCAACAACAAACCCACTCAATGAAGCAGACGATCTTATAAACAACTATACCGTTAGTGTTCACAGATTAAATATTTATTTCAACAAATCATAATTACATGCATATTGGTCCATATGCTAAGTGGGTAACAAACATAAATGAACAAAAGGATTTTTACTTACAAAACAATGTTGTCAGCAAGCAGACAACGCAAACATCTTTCAACTTTTTCTTTACAACAAACAATATTGTTATAGCATTTTTTTTTACAATCAATTCAGTTTCTTTTGTGTTTCTTCTTTCTTCAAATATTTCCTTTTCTTTCTTTGAAACTCTTTTTCACTTCCTCTGGAGCTGAAAGGGTAAATTGAAAAACACAATCCTAACCTAGTCTAGGATCTTAAAATCTTCTTATTCCATGAAGAATATCTTTCAAAATATTTTAAAACTTTAGCTTTGGAATTCTTTTAAATCTTATTTTAATAAAGAACGTGAATAGGGGCAGAATTCCCCGCATCGATTGACTGTCAAACAAATAGAAACGTTGATTCTCCAAATCAACAAACAAATAGATCAAATGAAATAATTCCCCTACTAGGGAATAAAATTACTTCTTTTAGCTTCGAAATTCTACCGAAGCTAACCAAATCTTTTCTTCCAAATTTCACAAATCTTAGCTACGGAATTCTACCGAAGCTCACAAAATCTTTTCTTCAAAGATTCTCAAATATAAACAAATCTTAGCTACGGATTTCTACCGAAGCCAGTTAAATTCTTCTCTTCTGAAATTTCACATATTTAAACAAAACTTCGCTACGGAACTGTGATAATTATTGAAGCGTTTTGTGTTCACAGAGTAAATATTTATTGTGGTGCATGCATGTTGTTTCCTTAAACTTTGTAAACCGTGGTCATTGCATGTTTGTCTTCGAACAATTCAGTTAGTTTATTCTGTTTCATGGTGAATGTAAACATGGAGTTAAATCTGTTATTGAAAAGAAGGAACTGTTTAAAGGATACTATTGAACAAATTGTTCAATATGTTAAAGAAAAAATCCTTTGGGTAGAATTACTTTAGCAGCTCAAAAAGATAAGGTTAGTGAGTTGTTAAATTCTATCGAGTCAATAAATGAGCAAATAACAAATGGTTATTTTGAAAATGAAGATGATGATATTCTTAGCCAACATATTAAAGAAGAAACTTGGTTTCACTCCAGAATTACTCATTTTTTTGGTTCTGAAACGACAAATTGGAAGAAGCTAGAAAAAATATTCCCCCAGGTAACTACTAAGTTGGAGTTGTTGTCTTTGCATTATAAAGTTACCCCCAAATTACAGTGTCCTGTATTCGACCCGGAAAGCTTATCCCAGGACAAATTGTCCTTTTTAAATTTTTATAAAGAATTTGAGAATTGCGCACTTAGTGTTAAAAATAAGTCCTTGCGACTTATTATTTTTAAAAATCATCTGAAAGGATACACTCAGAGGATCATAAGTCATCTTTCCATTTCGGATTTGAATTTTGACATAGCAGAAGATATTTTTAAAAAGGAATTTTTAGATAGGGATTATATTGTAGACAGTATTTTCAAGTCTATTTCTGATGCTAAGGTTTTAAAAGAGTATGACTTGAATTCTGTGAAGATTTTTTTAACTAAATTAAAAACGCAAATTTATGAATTAAAAAATTCATTCAATTTGGATTTTTTAGAATATGATAGCGCCGGTAACAATTATACGAGTTATACTATTTGTGAAAAACTGCCGGTAATGCTAAGGAAAGAAATAATTGTGGGAAATAATTATCCATCTCTTAATGACATTTTTGACAATTATTCTGAAGTAATAAGAACTTTAAAAATAATAAAACCCAAACATAATTCTCAACTGAAACATGAGTACAGTAAATTCGTTGTTCCGGACAAATTAAAAAGAGAAGATACCAAAATGGTATCTACTTTGCAAAATTTCCGGACTAATACTTATAATATTAGTTACACTTGTAATTTCTGTAAAACTAATGCACATAAAGCTTACTATTGTAAAGCTTTTCCTACATTTAAAGCTAGACTTCAGCAGTGTGTAGAGAGCAAATTATGTACTAGATGCACTAGTCCTAACCATTCAGAGGATAATTGCCGGGGTAAAAAAGGACTGTTGAATCCTTGCTGGAAGTGTAACAACAGAGATCATATGGGAGCAATGTGTCCGAATTCAAAAAGTTCTCCTGTAACTTTGAATCCTTGTTTCCAACTGGAAGAACAACACCTACTACTTCCTATTGTCGAAATTACAGCCAGTTACAATAATATCACACGTAAATTTAATTGCCTCATGGATACAGGGAGTCAAAGATCGTATCTTTCTAGTAAAATATACAATATATTTAACTGTAACATAGATAGGTTGAATAAGGAGTTGGTTATTAAGACTTTTATAGGTGCTCTTAAGCGAGATCTGAAAGAGATTGAACTCAATGTAAAATTAACAGACAAGAAATTTTCTCTTCCTTTTTTAGTGGAAGAAAATTTAGAATTAGATTTTCATTTGGATGGATTGGGAGTAGTTATTAATAATTTAAAAAGAAATGGATATAGGCTGGCAGCAGATTTTTCCGATATGAGAAATGATACTTTGTCTTTACATGGTTTGTTAGGGGTCGATGTAATTAAATTTATGGGACCTATGCGGTCAATACCTTGTATGAGAGGTTCTGCTTTTGAATTTGCTAACGGAATAATTCCTTTTGGTAATATTTCGGATTTTCAATATCCAGTAGAAAAGACTGTGAAGGGAGGATGTAAGTCGGTTAAATTACAGTCAGGTGATATCTGAATATACTGATTGTCCGGTAACTCATGTATATTATGTTTTAGAACTTAGATCTGAATATTTTGATCCTGTAGACAGTTTTTCTGATTCTTTAGTAGAAAGAAAGATGGAGAAGTTGTTTGATTTAGAATCATTGGGAATCTCTGAAAATACTTTCAGTGACTATGATATAGATAAGCTTAGAGATTTCCAGAATTCTATCTCTTATAGAGACAAGTGTTACTTTATTGATATACCGTGGGATGAAGATAAACTGTCCTCAGTTCCTTCAAATCATGGAGTGGCATTGGGGGTACTTGATCGGGTGGTTGATAGATTAAGTAGTCAAAACTTATATGAAGGTAATTTTCTGTTAAGATCCTGTAACACTAGTTGCGAAGTACTAGGGGAGGAGATGAAGGGAGATAGTAGTTTGGTGACTCATGATTTGCCTTTTGAGAAAGTACTGGGTTATATGTATAACCCTGCTTTTGATGAATTACATATTGTTGTGGATACGTTGACAAGAGTTGCCAATACTAAGAGAGGAATTTTGTTGCAAAATGCCAGCGTGTTTGACCGTGACTACCGATAGACAAGGCCTGTTTCATTTGGTTGTTGACAAATGTGACGTCATCATATTGAGTCCGACTTTCAAGAAGCGTGTCTTTTGTGTAGCAGATTTTTTATGGCGGCATTTTTAAATTACTTATTAATATTTTCTTTTAAATATTGAATTAATTTAAAACAAAAACAATGCCTTATAGATGCATTGTACCAAATTGCAAAGGGAATTATAAAAACGGCCCTAAAATACATGTATTTTCTTTAACTAAAGATAAAGAATTATCTGATGTTTGGATTCGTACAATCAGAAGAGATCATTTTTATCTACTAAATTCAGCAGAGTGAGTATTTTTTGTATTAAAAAATAAGTAAATTTTATTGAAACTTTAATGATAAAATTAATACCATGTCTTTGTAATTCATAACATAAAGTTAATAAGACATAAATCTAGCGAGAAAGTTTAGAGAGAGAGACATTCATTCTCGTACGTGTTGTTTTTAAAATCTCATTTTTTAAGTAATAAACTTTAAAGAAATTTTCAACATAAATTCATTCATGAATTTTTAAAGGAATATTTTATATACATAAAAAATAATTTTAACGATTTTTTAGAATTGTTTTATTCGTGACTAAATGAAACTTTAATTGAATTGAATTTTTATGTCTGTAATTCACAACACATAAAACAGCTTTGTTTTAAAAAGTTATTAAACTCAATTGAAACTTTGAGGATTAAAATAATTTTATATCTTTATAAATTCCATAATAATAATGATCTAGAAGAGAAATTAAATTTCCTTGATAGAAATTACTGGAGTTTTGTTAGGCAGCAAGAGACACTTATTATATTCAGCATCATCAAATCCCCATATCCAAAAATCTATCTGTCTCTTGTAATTGAATCTGATTTTGCAGTAAATGTTTTTTTGTAGAAATGTGGAAATACATTCAATAGGGGATTATAAGATTTCTAAACACGTAACTGATCAAAATACTCTTGAAATTCTGATAGAAAACATGAAAAAAATGTACACAGAACAACAGCAACCTGAACCTCAAAATATGAGTTTTATATTAAAATTGGTAATGTCATTTCTACTATTGGTGCAAGAAGAATCAAACATATTAATGCACTCAAATTTATATATGAGCAGCTAAATTTAATGACACAAAATAAGCTTGATTATTCAACAGAAATGATGATATTTTCTTCATTGTTATATAACTGCTCCCCTAAAGGGGACAGATTGTTAAGAGACAGCAAAAATATAATTTTACCTAGCTATTCAACCATTAAAAGATTAACCTTATCAACATATATGAATCCTTTGATTGAGCAACATGATAACAATTTTCTTATGTATATTAAAAATAAATTTAAGCTCCTAGTGCAGGACATCACAGTATCTTTACTTGTTGATGAAATTCATCTAAAACCTTATTTAGATTATAAGGGTGGTAATATTGTTGGCTTATCTGATAACAGCAATGAAGCTGCAACAAGTGCTTTTGCTTTTAGGATTAGCAGTGTATTCTCACAATATAAAATGTTGTGCATGTTATGCCAACTAAATGTCTTAAAGCTGAGAAGTTATTTGACATAGTTAAACATAATAATTGGTTTAGAGGAGATAGGCTTTCAAGTATTATCAATCATAACAGATAATAATGCTATAAATAAAAAAGCTATATCTTTCTTTTGCAGTTCTCCAAAGCTTTCCATTGTATATCCACGCCCAGTTATAACGTCTCGACCTCTTTTCTTCCTTTTTGACTCAGTCCATATATTAAAAAGCATTAGAAACAATTGGCTTAGTCAAAAAGATGCAAATAAATGCATGCTGTTCCCCAAATTTTGTCATGATGGAAATCATGAATTAGATAGTATCCAAAGTGCCACATTTTCTACCTTACAGAAACTTCATGCCTTAGAATCTCAGTCAATTTTAAAATATTGTTATAAATTAACCTCAAAGGCACTTTCTCCTACTAATCTTGAAAGGCAAAATGCTAATTTAGTTCTGCAAATTTTTAATGAATACACTATTCAAGGATTATTGATCTTAGGAAAACAGAAATATTTGCCTAATTTTGCAGAATATATAAACATATTTTATATTTGGTGGACAATAATGAATGTTAAAATGCCATATAAAGGTGGTCGGCTTAGAAATAAATACTGCAATCCACTTAGAATGAATGAAGAAAATTTTAGATTTCTCTCTGTATTCTGTGACTGGTTAGAATCTTGGAATAGCATTTCTGGAAGAAATGGCAAATTAACAAAGAAAAACTTCAATGTTTTGCATCATACAACCTATGCATATCTAGAACTGACCAAGTATTGCATAGAAGAACTGAAAATGCTATACATATTGCCAGGCAAATTTCAAACTGATCACCTTGAAGCAAGGTTTGGTCAATATCAACAACTTACTGGGGATCAGTATAATATCTCGATACGGCAAGTGTTTGAGTGTGAAAAAATTATTAGAATGCAATCAGTTTTAAAATTAAACTTATTTAATCAGCAATGCATTAAAATTGATTTAAAGAGTTTACAAGAACCAAACTGGGATGAAGTGACAGAGGAGGAAAAGTTATATATATATATAAATATAGAATTGATGTTAAAGAGGATGATGTAAATAATTGTAGAGAAGTTCTACCTGTAATACTATACTTAGCAAGTTATTGGTGTAATGCAGTTTTTAAGAAAATTAAATGCAATAGCTGCAAAGATTTAATATCTGGAAGTGTAAGAGATAATGTGGAAGAAATACCTGAAATAAGCAGCTATTTTCAGGGGATTAATAGAGGTTCTCTCTTATATCCTAATGATAAAACTATAAATTTTGTTCTGAATAATTATGTAGTCATTGATAAGCTGATAAAAAATCATTCTTTTCTTCATTCAGTAAATCAAAGAAAAATAAAATAAGGCATGCATATAACATTGAATGTTTTTTGCAGATTATGAGGTTCTTTTTTATGTTGACACTTGTGATGAGGGTCACAATATAGAAAAAATACAAAGAATGTTTGTCTGGAGCTCTACAAATGCTCTTTTAAATAATTTTTGTTCTAGGGAAAATAATAATATTACAAGTAACAAGTTAAGCAGAAAAAGAAAACTTCATTCAGCTAAATTTTGTATCAGTAACCTATTTTTCTGAAAGTATTATTTGATTTTTAAATCTATTTATTGTTTGTATCTAATGTATTTTCTTGTTTGTGTTTTTGTTTCTTGTTTATGTTTAATTGTTTTATTTATTTATCATAATTATTTTATTTATTCATCATTTAATTATAATTTGCTTATTTAATTATTGTTTGTTCCCTAATTCATAATTCAGTTGTTACTGTAATAATCTCTTAATGATTACAAAAATTATAACTTCACAGAATAATTATTAAAATTGAAATAAAAACATGCAAATTAAAACAATGCTGATTATGATTTATAAAAAATGTTCAAATGTGAAACAATTGAAATCATGAATGAATTTCATTCTTAAAATGAATTGTCTGTAACCTACTTTTCTATAAGTATTATTTGAATTTTAAATATCTTTTTTGTATCAAATTTATTTACTTTCATGTATTTAGTTTATTTGTTTCTTATTTATATTTTAATCGTTTATTTATCATTTACATGTAATTTGCTCGTCTATTTATTTAATTGTTTATTTGTTTCCTAATTCATAATTGAGTTGTTGCTGTCCGAGTGTATATGAATAATAATCATTAATAATTACGATATTGTAACTTTACAGAATAATTACTAAAATTAAGATAGGAACATGCAAATTAAAACAATACTGATAATGATATAAAAAATGTTTTCAAATTTGAAACAAATAAAATAATGAACGAATTTCAGTCTTTAAAATTTAATGAAATCTAACATGATTAATTTCTTTAACAAAACATTCAGCAACATTTTTTTTTCTTATCGGTTATTTTAAAAAAATTAATATGAAATAAAGTTCTGTATAAAATCCAATTCTGTTTATTTGTTTTGTAAAACAATGTATTTTTTAAGTTTTCTAAAACCAATTTTTTTCTTACAATTATTCGTTACATTATGATTACTGTCTGTTTCACTGCATGGACTACTTTTGTGACGTCACGTCACTACCGAATAGGCCTTGTCTATCGGTGGTCACGGTTTGACCCATTATCTCTGTGTCTTCCAATAACGATCGAAGGGAGACTACTTCTTAGCGACATTTGGAAAAGAAATCTAAAATGGGATGAAAGTGTACCTTCGGACGTTCAGAGTGTTTGGAATAAAATCTTTACAGAATTTATTGAGTTAGATAGTGTGAAATTCCCAAGATGGGTAATTGACACTTCTATAGAATTTGATTTCATAATATTTTGTGATGCTTCTATGAAGGCTTATGGTTTTGCTGGCTATATCCTCCAAAAGGGCTCTGCTAATTTGATTTTTGCCAAGGCTAAAGTTGCACCTTTAGCTAGGAAAACTTTACCATCTTTAGAGTTATTATCGGTGGTTTTAGCTTTTAAGTGTTTGTTAAATACAGTAAAAAATTTTCCTTCTAATATAAGAAAATATAATCCGTTGTCCTTTAATTACCCTAAAGTGACCAATCTTATCAAGCACCGGGTTAATTTTATTAGACATTTCTTACTTGTATTCGATTAAACATTTGTATCCTTTAGAGTAATCGATCACTCACTCCCACCAAACTCCCCCCAGCAGAAAATATGGAAGATAGTGATTTAAATACGGGTATGACTGTCAGATCACGTGAATTCCGTCCGAAATCCAGACCCAAAAGGAAAATTTAAAAAGTATGTGAAAGAAATATGGATTATCTTTGGTACTGAGATATAATTTTGAATATGATTAATAGAGCGAGATTCTGTTTGGAAATACTATGAAAAGAACAATGTTACAAGATTGTTTTTCTTTATATTTGATAATTTTAGTGCCCATCTTATAGATTGAAATTTAACTGTTATAGCTTAAAGGAAATTTTTTTTTTTTTTTTCTTTTCTTGATGGGAGAGTTTGGAAATTTTTATTGACAGAAATTTAACATAAGTGTGAGAGGTCACCTTTCAATGACTTCGGTGGTGAGATTGATGTTTTGAGTGTTTTTTGGAAATTTGAAGAGATTTGTTCAGCTTCGGTAGAATTCCGTAGCTAAACAAATCTTCTCTTCAAAGTTTTTCAAATATAAACAAATCTTAGCTACGGATTTCTACCGAAGCCAATTAAATTTTCCAACAAAGCCCTTCGATGCGAAAACTCACACTCCCCGGTTCCCATCCATAAATAAAATCAATAATATAGCTATTAAAAGCTAAATAAATATTAATTCTATAATCTTTAAAGGAAAATAATTCAGTACTGTAATTCGAATTATTTAAGGTAACATTAATATACGTGGCAAACTAGAGTAGTTCACCACGGAGCCAGAATAAACACGTCTTTATCGTCCAAGGATAAAATTCTGACTGAAGACAAAATCTTCTGATACAAAGGACTCGCTTTCAGCTTCCAAATTCCATAACAAAGCGCGGCAACAAATTTACTGACCGCCCCGTCCACAGGCGCCACCGACCCCATACACCAAAAGAACATATCATATCTAATACCGAAGTCGTTGAAAGATCTCTTCTCACACTTATGTTAAATTTCTGTCAACAAAAATTTCCAAAGTATCACCATTATTTACAGGATTATGTTTGAATTAAAATGACATTAAAAAAATTTATTTCAAAAATATAAAACATATAGCATGCAACAAACCTGAGGAGCTGGCCTAATGAAATTTGTCTAGTTGTACTTTTTTACTTAGTGGCAAATGTAATTATTACAATTTCCAGAAGGTTTCAGAAAAACCTGGTTCATATAAATTCATGGCAGATGATTATACAGCTGTCACAAAAAGTCATGTCACAATTATTAACAAAATAGGTGTAATTAAATAATTTTGATTAAAACTATATTTGGTTGGCCTAGGTCACATTTGGGGTTGGAGATTGGTCTGGAGCAGATTGGTGAAACCAAGTATAGTGTCATTGATGATGTTTGACATACACCCTTCACTTAGTTGAAATCAACACCAGTGAGGTGTTTGATAAGCAGACAGTCATGTGATCAGTTTCCATTAAGCCGAAATTGTCAAACTAGAGGGTCAGTATTGAAATAATCAACTTCCAAGACCATCATTGCAGTATTTTACCAAACTAATGAAGAGAATTCACTTTTTCTTAGCATTTTCATAGTGTCTTCTGGTGACTCATATTTTGCTACCATAAAGTAGAGTTGGCACCACCATAGATTCAGCAAAAACTTTGATTCGCATTCTCTACTTATTGGTATTTAATTGGCTTAGCACAGTACACGACCAGAAGTGTAAATTGGTTGGTTGGTTGGCTAATCATTTTTGTTTAGTTGCATATCAACCTGTACGGGTTATTTAATGCCAAAATGTAAATATTTTGTACACAACATTTCTTTTTTCTTTTTTTGTGATAATAATGGTTTTAGAGATACATGTCTTACTTATTAACCCATAACAAGAGGAATAGATGGATTCATACTAGTAATGGGACTAATTGGGATCAAGAATCAGAAATATCGGAACTTTTGGGGGTATCAGAATTGTAATCAGAATTTTTAACCTAATTTATGATTCAAAAAAAGATTCTTTGGATTTTTGGGGGTTTAAAACTTAATTTTCCATTCTTGTTACTAATGATAAAAAGATATAAATATTTATTGATTTTAAATTATCAGTAAAACTAAAATCTATTGGTCATAACACCTAAGTTAATTATTATGTAAATTTATTTTACTAGTGTAAAAAAAAAAATGAAATGTGGAAGTTTCTACTTAGTTCTCAGACTTTCCATAAAGTTTGCTAGTTTAAAGTCTGTTTCAATTCAAAATAAATTTTTTATTTTAAATTTCTTTTTAAACATTGTTAGTTCACCCATTTAATATTATGAATTATTAATTTAATAATTATAATCAAAATTATGTAATATGAACACAAATGAATTCACATTGTGTTTTATTATTTTCCTTAATTTATAAAAAAAGAAAAAAAATTGAATGTATGGATTTCCCACTGATATCACATTTGATTTCTTCTGTTAAAAAAAAAAACGATCACATGCAAAAAATACACATTTACAGTCCATATGAAGATTTTAACCATTTTTAATCTTATTTTTATTTTAATGCTTTGTAACAGTTGAATCATATATCTTATAAAATGATCAAGTTGGATATCAGCGTTATTTAGCTTTCACCTTCCTAATATTTTTAAAAATTTATTGTATAACAATACCATTTCTGACACATATTTAAAAGAAATTTATCTACTTATCTTCTAAGTCCACTTAGTTATCTGAGTTTCATGGGAATTTTGTCTCCAGCCCATCTTTGAAAACTTAAGTGTCAGTGTTTTGGGGATTTATGTCTACAGCTGCCTTTGAATTGGGAAGCATAAAAATTTTATCAATGATTTTAGATAGTCATAAAAGTAGTTGTTTGAAGATTTGACCACCCATGTGGCTTTAGGTTGGTCTCAAAACTTCCAGAACACAAGTGGATTGAGTGAGGTGGGACCCCAGCTATTATCCATATAAACAGAGAGAGGCAGGAAGTCAAGGGAAAAGAGGTCCAGCCATGAGAGAAGCAGGGAGTGCAGCGGCCAGGCAGTGAGGTACCAGCAGGAGACCACAAGTGGGTAAGTGCCCAGTGGTCAGCAACAGAAGGACCAGCAATGAGGAATCAGGGACCGAAGCTACAGGCTCTGAATATAAGGGTCCTTTTTCTGTGGCCAAATAGCAGTCTACTTTTCAAAGCTGAAAAGGAGGGTCCCATGGTGAAGTGACAAATTGTATTATTGCTACTTCCCAACCAGAGAATCTTGAAAAACAATAGTCTTCATTTTTTATTGAAAGCAATCACAGCCACCAAGACAAACCTGTGCACATAGCAAGTTGGGTGTATATGCAAATACAATCAA
This sequence comes from Acanthosepion esculentum, assembly GCA_964036315.1. Lineage (NCBI taxonomy): Eukaryota > Metazoa > Mollusca > Cephalopoda > Sepiida > Sepiidae > Acanthosepion > Acanthosepion esculentum. Next base: position 114,137,373 of record OZ038478.1, read on the forward strand.
GCTTGGATGTCATCACAAGTGCAGTGAATGACAATCAGAGAATGTTGTCACAAATTTACCACAAATTTCATTGTAAAGTTTGCTAAAATTGCTTATGTCTTTTAAAAAAATCAAGGAATATGTTTTTACAGTGTTGTTGCACTTACACTCTTTTTTTCTTTTAACAAAAATAAAACACTTTTTGATTATTTTTAGTGATTATTAAATCTTATTAGTGAGAAATTTATTTTAGACAATAAAACTTATTAGTGATTAATTTTTTTTTTTATATATAAGATGGAAGACCTTTATTTATTAAGTTGTGATAATTCATATTTAATTCTTATTAAACATCTGTAAGCAAATTTAAAATTTGCATTTGTTTTTTATTCACTGTCTTGCAGGACTAGGTATTCTTTGTACTTTATCAAAATATATGCATGAGTTAAACCACAATAGGATGATACCATTCTGCTTAGAGAATTATTGTTGCAATATTATACATATATATATTAGGGTATCTTATTTTTGAAGTGCATGTTGAAATTGAATTGTCACCACTATATCTGTTCCATTCATTGAAAAATCCTATTTTTGTTTCATGAAAATAATTTTAATAAATTATTTAAAAAATAAAAATTTAAAAAAGTAATGAAAGCATTTCTTTCAACTATATAAATATGTTAAGTGCCAACTACAAATATTATGTTTTAAAGATTCACATTTATATTATGACTTTTTTGAGAATGAAAAAAAATCAAGTGTTTTTTGTTTCATGAAAATAATTTACTAAAATAATATTAAAAAAAACACAAACAGAAAGAATTTCTTATAACTTCATTTGTTATGTGCCATTTACAAATTTTCCATGCACTGTTGATTATCATACATGAGGCAGTGTTTACCGCTTTTTAAAGACAATCTATCTGTACAAAAAGTAATATCTGCAAAATGGTGCTCGGTAAAAATGGCAATTCGACAACAGAAAATTATGACCATTCGAGAAGGATGGGGCTAAGCTCCCATCCCTCTAGTTTAAGATAGGGCGAAGTCCCCCACCCTCAATATTTTTAAATAGATATTTACTCTAGTGGGGGGGGTAGGCTCCTTCTCCTCTTGTTTTAAATAGGGGCTAAGTTCCCGCTCCTAGTATTAAAAACATTTTTTTTAAATTTTCAATGTCGATTTTTAGAAGTTTTAGGGTGGGGGGGGCTAGGTTCATACTCCTAATTGCAGTAAAAGGACAAATCGTACCGTGTTTAAGTGAATTTGATGACTATAACTTATTTTTATAATTGATAGCTGACATTAGGATTAGATTGTGTGTGTGTGTGTGTGTGTGTGTGTGTGTGTATATATGTATATATATACATATATATATATATATATATAATTGGTGTATACGGAATAAATTCCAATAACCAACAATTACTATTCTTAAAAGAGTGCTCAATACAGAATAGAGCATATATAATTGTTTATTTAAAAATTATAACATAAATATGTTATAAAATCACTACAAAAATAGCCATTTTGTTTCAACACCTCCGATATCTTATCAAGTGATGATGTTGAATGTAGAATAAAGGGTTTTAAAAGTTTCAAATTAATTAACGATCCTTCGTAAGTGGAAACGCTGTTACATAAGCAGGAATGACCAATCATAATACAAGTAAACGGAAATTCAAAACACTTCACAACGAAGTAAGGTTATAATAGCTATTAAAAGCTTTAAAGTTGGGGTTTTACTAAAATAGAATTTGATATGATAAAATTTGATATTAAAATTAAAGGTAAAAAATGACTAATTTTAAAATCTAAATTTATCTCTTTTAAGTTTAAAATTATAAAACTACTGATGAGAAAAAAAATACATATGTTATTCAATTTATTTTATTTTTTCATTGAAATTACGTTAGAACAGATGCTAATTTCAGCTGGTCTTCCCAACAAAAATGTATACATTTGAATTCTAAGTGTATGAATAGGGTGTTTACCTCTCACGTAAAACAATATACACACTCAGATTATAATACATAAGCACCCAGACATATTTAGATATATACACACACAAATAGGTGACGAGACAGGAGACATCTCCACGGCCCTTTATATATTAAAAAAATAAAAAAAACGAACACATACATACATACACAATTAAATGGGCATGCATTTTCTATACACATAGACATCGATAAATACACATCCACATACATACATACATACATACACAATTAAATATGCATGCATTTTCTATACACACAGACACCGATAAATACATGTACACACATCCACATACATTGACCTAAACATTCTGATACAACAAGCAAGAATATTCAAGTCTGAAAGTGTTATTAAACGAATGCTAACCACTTATTAAAATATAACATATATGGGCAAATATGCATAGATAAAAATGGTCAAATAGACCAGAGAAACAAAGAATATGGAAAGGAAGGACATTAAATAGATATATATGTTTAAAAACATTATCTAATATATGAAAAATGAAAATTCCAAACACACAAACATATATAAAAAAAAAAATATATATATTTAACATATAATTCAATATAATCCTTATACATTAGGTGATAGAAAATAAGAACTACCTACAGATATATGTATACAGTCACACATATTATCATATATACACATACAGACATACTCACAAATATACGTCCATAAATACCCACATATATATACGCATACACATATGTATATATACACATACAGAAGTAAGTATAAACACATCAACCCATACAGCGAGGTAAAAAATATAAACAAACCAATATAAATATATATACACATACATGCACATATATACAAAAACACATATACATACATACACACACACATGCATACATATACATATGAATGTATACAGATACGTATATAAACTAAACACACAAATATACATATATGCCAACACATATACAAACACATGTATATACATTAAAAAAAAAACATAAATTCAACATACACCTATCTAAATATATATAAGCACATACACATACATATACATACCCATACACATATATACACATATACATGCATATACACATATATATACCCATATACATACATACTCATACATACACATATACAGATATATATATATATATACACACACACACATAAAATAGGAATATGTATACAGAAACCTACAAATATTCTAACAATATTATCTTATTGACAATAAAATATAGTAAAGGTTCATAATAAGTTTTTAAAAGTAACCACACACAGTTGTTGATTAATTCTATAAGCAATAAAAAAATCCTTATCCAACAAAAGTAGATTTTAATTAGTATCGATGATACATTCCAAGCCACTAGGATATACATACAAATACATATACTAGGACATACAAACATACATCCACATATACAAATATATAATCATGTATAAATACCCGTATCGACACATACACATATATAAGTACACTCCCATCCTCACATATACATATAAATACACACATACATACATATATATATATTGTGACATTGCACTGAGTTTACTAAGCGAAGAGGGCTTCTTGCAAATCAGTGAAGTGGCAGGGAGGACCACAACGTTGGTTCATATACCACCAAATTCTTCTCCGTCTCCCGTTTTTTTGTCTGTCCGGAGGTGAACTTATAGGTTGGTAATTATCCAAAGTTGGATGACGGGATTTTATCGATCCTGGTTGGCTCGGGGGTCGGGGGACAAGGCAACAACACTGATGGACATCAAATGATCAAAGCAAAACAATGCATGTACATATTCATACATATATTTACACAATGACAAACATTTATCAACACAACATACAATATGAATAAAAGAGCAACACATTCGTGACTATATAACAAAAAATGTCTTTCTCCTTGTCATAAAGTTTATAGAGCCTGGCCAAGGCTAACGTCTCTTATCTCTTTTCTTCTTTTAAATATATATATCTATAGGATCTTTTCTTTTTTTTTCTTCTTCCTGGAAGATAAATCGAGTCACGAGGGTTTCGTTTGTTCTATTTTTCCTTCTCTTTTTCTTTTCTAAGGCCCATTAACCTTTGCATAGGATATACTTTCGGAAATGGCAGTACTTATCTTATTCCCTTTTCTGAAGGGGATTTTGTCTTCTTTTTGGCGTATCTTCTTACGGGGATGGATGTGCCTCGGAGTTATGATATCTTCGACCCTGCCTCGGCAAACATCAGCTCATAACTAACTTTTTTATTCCGCGATTTGCCCCATGTGGGTCGCTTTTTGGCGCCAACATTCTTCCTCTTCTTGGTTGACCATCATACGCACTAACCCAACTGCTGGCACACTGTACGCTCAGAGAGAGTGGGCATTTGTTTCTCTCTCCTCATTCACCTAGGGTTTGTATGGAGAGGACACAATAACTTTTACCGCTTCCTTTCCCCTCACTCAATGGCTGCTACACAATTGACCTCTTTCATGGCCGATGGGTTGCAAAGAGAGGGTGGGGGTGTCTCCCCCTCTTGCCTTCTACGACACCTCGTCACAATATATATACACACATATACACACACTCCCATATACATATATGTATACATATATATATATACATATACATGCATATACATATATATACACGCACACACACACAAATATACATACATATACATATATACACACATAGGGTTACACATGCAGCAGTAGACACAAACCAAAGTTTACATACCTTCACATACACACAAATATATATATATAAAATTATATATATATATATATATTTTTTTTTCTTTTAAGCGTATCACCCCAAGCAAGGCTGGAGGCCACTATCACGCAAGGGGTTATAGAAGGGTTGGAGGAAGAGCAGATAGGAGTGGTAAAGGAGAGGATGTGGAGAAAGAGAAAGACAGTGGGTCGATCAAGGCAAGGGGGTTACAGAAGATTTGGAGCGAGAGCAGATAGGAATGAAAGGTGAAAGTATGTGGAGAAGGGAAGTGGATAGTTCAAGGCAGCTGGTGATATCGATTGACGTTACACTTAAATAGTTGGAGCTTGTATTTGTCAGGGAAACAGGAATAAGGAAGGGAGTTCCACAGGTGAGATGTGAGAGACATGAAGCTATTGGAGTAGAAGAGACGTCTACATCTAACAGTTTCAACGGTGTAGGGGTGGGAACGGGATGCCATCCTCGTAGGACATTTAAATTCACGAGGCCTAGGGACAAGCGAAAGCAGCTCCTCTGAGCAATTACCGTGAGAGTATTTGTAAAAAAGACAGCGAGGCAACATCGCGCCTGTGAGAGAGCGACTGCAGACAAGATGACAGATCAGGGCCAATCACATTGCATATCCGTTTCTGGATCTTATCAAGAACCCTGAGGCAAACAGCAGGGGCCCCAGACCATATATGGCAGCAATACTCCATGCAAGGGCGAATGGTCGATTTATAGACTTGGAGGATTGATTCCGAGGAGAAAAATTTCCTGGCTCGGCACAGGGAACCAACTTTCCTTGCGGTGAATGATGCAACTGACTCGATGTATTTGTTCCATCTCAGATCAGCGGACAGCGTGAGACCGAGCAGCCGCAGAGAGGAGCTCTCGAGAAGTTGGTCTTCAGACATTCTAATGGGATGCAGGGATGGATCCTTGTGGTGGTTAATAGAGAGCAGTTTTGTTTTAGAGGCGTTAAAGTTAACCATCCATTTCTCAACCCAGTTCACAACCGATTGATTCCAATTCCATGTTGGCCTATTCTCTGCCTGCTTGGTTGAATTATTAATTCAACACGGAATTCTGACCGTTTCTTCATAGTGTCGATTTGAATATTCTCTATTAATAGCATGCTAGCCAAGCCCACTGTTGGGGTGGATGGGTCGAGGAATGGCCGTTTGACCGCCCTGAGCACTGCGTTCATTATAACTTGTTTCTTGGCATGGAATAGGTAAGCCTTAAATTTTCGACATTGTCTTGTAAAGATCGTCGTCGTCAAACGAGCATTTTCTCTGTCCGTTTAAGTATGAACCCTCCCCACACTTGATTCCATCTTTCTTGTGTATGTATATGTAATTTTTAATTTATTTCAAAATTTTTATTTTTTATTTTATTTATTTTTTTTTTGTATTTGTATTTTTGTTTTTGTTTTTTTGCTTTTTGTTAACTGCCGCTATTGGACCCCCTAACATATCTTATTTTAGAACTAACTATTCTAACGTAACTGGTAATATTACATTTTAGCCGATTCTGAAACCCGTTTTTGAGCGTAAAGAATGGACAATGTTTGAGAATTTGCTTGTATTTCATCACTAAATTCCAATTCCATGTTGGCCTATTCTCTGCCTGCTTGGTTGAATTATTAATTCGACATGGAATTCTGACCGTTTCTTCATCGTATCAATTTGAATATTCTCCATTAATAGCACACTAGCCAAGCCCACTGTTGGGGTGGATGGGTCGAGGAATGGCCGTTTGACCGCCTTGACCCCCCCATAAAATAATTATATATATATATATATATATATATATATATATATATAAAGTGTATTAGTGTGTGTATATATATATAAAGTGTATTAGTGTGTGTGTATATATATATATATATATATAAAGTGTATTAGTGTGTGTGTATATATATATATATATATATATATAAAGTGTATTAGTGTGTGTGTATATATATATATATATATATATATAAAGTGTATTAGTGTGTGTGTATATATATATATATATATATATAAAGTGTATTAGTGTGTGTGTATATATATATATATATATATATAAAGTGTATTAGTGTGTGTGTGTATATATATATATATATATAAAGTGTATTAGTGTGTGTGTATATATATATATATATATAAAGTGTATTAGTGTGTGTGTATATATATATATATATATAATAAGTGTATTAGTGTGTATATATATATATAATAAGTGTATTAGTGTGTGTGTATATATATATATATATATATATATAATAAGTGTATTAGTGTGTGTGTATATATATATATATATATATGTGTGTATTAGTGTATATATATATATATATATATATAAGTGTATTAGTGTGTATGTATATATATATATATATAAGTGTATCAGTGTGTATGTATATATATATATATATAAGTGTATTAGTGTGTATATATATATATATAATAAGTGTATTAGTGTGTATATATATATATATATATAATAAGTGTATTAGTGTGTATATATATATATATATAATAAGTGTATTAGTGTGTATATATATATATATATAATTGTATTAGTGTGTTTATATATATATAAAATAAGTGTATTAGTGTGTGTATATATATATATAAAATAAGTGTATTAGTGTGTGTATATATATATATATAAAATAAGTGTATTAGTGTGTATATATAATATATATATATATAAGTGTATTTGTGTGTGTGTGTATATATATATATATATATATATATATATATATTAGTGTTGGTGTGACACCCGTCGTCCTGGTCAGGGCACCATTTGTGACACCCGACTTCTTTTTCAGTCACGACCCCAATATGTAACGTCGGTCCTTTGTGACGAGCTAACCCTGGGACATCGGTTGAAGTCTTGTTGGGTTCTAGTACCAACTTGTCGTACTTGGCTCGTTTCCAACGCCTGGTCACCGAAGCAACTGCTTTGATCTCGATTCAACCTACCCACATTGTGATTTGATCTTAGGTTGACGAGATCAATCAGACGTCGGGCCGTAGTGCCAGCCGAATCCGGGTCAAGGTGATACTGCACAATAATTGTAGACAAAAAAAACAAAAGCACAAACAACAACTTCAAGGCGAGTGGCTGGTTAGGAATAGTGATTAATTTTATGTCGGTTTGTTGAGTTACAGGAGTGCGTCTCTCTCTTTCTCTCCCAGCCCGAAGAAAAAAAAATGTGGATTGTAACACTTTTGCGTTCCTTAACTAGTTCTGGATATCTGGATGGAGAATATAAGTCAGACTTCTATAATTTGTTCTTGGTTAGAAGTCTAATTCGGAAACTTGTTTTGGTGGGAAATCTAAAGTCGGACTTCAACAAATTTGTTCTTGGTTAGAAGTCTAAGTCGGAAGGCATGGAATTGTGCGGTCACCTGTGCGAGGCGCGTCTCTCTGCGAACTGCACTGCACTGCTCTCTCGTACTGTACTGGCTGTACTCTTCACTCACTGACTGGACTCTGACTGGTGAAACACTCGAAGGTGTTTGCTTATATGGACGCCGATCAAAACCTGGCGTGGGGTCGGACGTGGTGTGGCCACCACGTTGATTTCAAATCCCCAATAAGGATTTTCTTTGTTTTCGGCCAAAAATAATTATCATTTTCCATATTTGGAAATCTTATTCCACTCCCACCCTCTTCTGGTCTCATATGGGTATCTCACCATACTTTAGAGGGTGTCAACGGTTTTCCCACTTCCTCGCAGTAACATCTCATACCTATCCTCTCAATGGGCGGTGGCAGGCCTCCTCTCTGCGTCACATGATCATCTCCGCCTGGCTATTCGCCCAATAGGCGTCAACTGATAATCTCAATTTTTATCCAACTTCACGGGATATGGTTTTTCTCAACCAAGTTTTTCCACCAACATTAAGTGGACGAATTTTTTTGGCGAAATTGGGTTAATTAAAATAAATACCGTAACATGGCCTTCGTTATCACAAACGAATTTAAACAGAACGCAGATGTTCTGTCCAGTCGACATTTCCTCTCAATCCAGGGCCGGGCTCCGTGTGCGGTCGGCAGACGACCCATCAACTACTGATAACACAAGTTCATCATCCTGACACAGCCAATGTTTTATCCGCCCAGAAGCTCTGGTATCCCTCAACTATTTTTACGACAATGGCCATCAGAATTTTCGCCATTCCACTACCCAAAACAACATCGCTTTTGTGGGTGGCCTTTTTCTTTCTCTTATCATCTAAGTTGTTAAGTCTTGTCCCTCTGTTTCCTTCTCTTCTTTCTCTTTTTCCTTCTTTTGTCCTCGCAGATAATTTGGCATATCTCAGCATCACACTTCCGCGAGAAAGTAAAATGGTTATCTTGATTCGCACTTGAAAATAACAAAACAAAAAATCTTTTTTTCACCGATACCCTGTTTTGGGAAAATAACAAAACAAAAAGAATATCGCTCAGTATGTCTTTCGTTATATCTATCGGTTTAAGTTATCGCTCAGTATGTCTTTCGTTATATCTATCGGTTTAAGTAATCCCCGTAATTAACTTCTGTGGTTAATTAATTGATTAATTAACCTGCCGTTTCTAAATAGTGTTACATTGGGACGATTAATCGGAATCGGGGAATCAGAAAAATCGCAAAGGCGAAGGTTAGGAATCCTATTTGCAGATTTCATATTAACTCACAGAGACTAATTTAATCATGTTATTGGTAAATTATGCAGAAGATAACCTGGCCAGATTTATAGCAACAACCTGGATGACTTACCAGCTGAGGCAAAGGCATTACTTCTAAGTGAGGAGATCATAAAAAGAACTTTGCATAACCAAAGAGCAAAACGTTATCCACAAGTACCGGACAGAATTGAAGATCTGCATCTTACTGGAGAATGGACTACTACTGCTGCTCCTGAGCCCAAACCATTTTTGTTCTTCAACAATGGTCCAAACACTGCCAACCGCATCATAGCATTTGGTTCTGATGAATCACTGCAGTTACTTGCTTCTGCTGATCTATGGCTGATCGATGGCAACTATGCAATGGCACCACAAGGATTTCTGCAGCCTTATGTAATACGAACCCCGATTGGTAATACTGCAGTTTCTACAGTTTTTGCCTGTCTGCAGAATAAGACTCAAGAAACATATGAAAGACTATTACAAGCAATCGTAGACCGCTGCCATAATATTGACATTGATCCAGAACCATAATTGTAGACTTTGAACAGGCAACCATCCAAGCCATTAACAATGTTTTAGGACCAGAAACACACACACAAGGTTGTTTCTACCACTTAACTCAGAGTACTTGGAGAAAAATACAGGACCTTGGCCTTACTAGACATTACAAAGAGAGTGAGGACTCTCGTCAATTTTATGGACATATCGACTCATTGGCATTTGTACCTGTAGAAGATGTCCCAGCAGGAATGCAATTCCTTTTGAATCATTCTTATCAGTTTCCAGATAGATGGGTGCTGATAACCAACAAGATGATAAAATATGTTGTTCCACCCTTCACATAGGTTGTTGGTTCTGGAACAGTTATTTATGGTTGCTTGATGTACATTCCAAAGTTCTGGTGGGAATTTGGGTGGGATGCGCCGAAGGTTTACTAATGGAACTCCTGGCTGGTTGCTTTGTCTCCTCCGTGGAACATATGTGCCAGAAACATATGTTTGGTCAAAGTACTGCAGCAAGAGAACTGCCTCATCGGGATATTTTGCCTTGAATAATTTGGCACACTTTCCTAACTGGTGAAGGGGAACATTTGTGCCAAATTTCAAGTAATTCGGTGTCAGTGGGTGCAGATTTCAACTTTTTGCTGGTCTTTTGATATGGAATGACCCTAGAATCCATAAAAATATTGGTATCATCCCATCACTAATTCATGCCTTTCCCAAGGGTATTTATACTTAAGTGAATATAATGAACCTGACTGTAATTGAAATTTATGCAGTAGATGTTTTGCTATTATTTTTGTTGCATGTTGCTGGTCATAATGTTTTGGCTAATCCATGTATGCTCATATATATATATATATATATATATATATATATATATATATATATTTAGTTTACAAAAAACTAGGTAATCCGTATGGGAAGACCCAATGAGGATAGAATCCAGAGAGCTCAATGTAAATCAGAGCTAATAATTTAAATAAAAACAGATTACTTTAAGGTTCCATATAATAAATTATTTCACCACAGCCCTTTTAAAGGACAGTGGATCATCAGATTTATTTCCAAATGTTGAAATGAAAAAATGAAAATAAATTTACACATTTATGACGGGCAATAATAAGGAAATTCACGAAGTGGGGGCAGTGTAGGGGGTAGAGAGACAGCATTAAGTTAGATGTAACATTTCTATTGTTTCAAATTTAAATTTTCGCTGAAATCTAGACATTGACACTTTAAATCTGTTAATGGAAGTTATATCTTGATATAGGAAGGGGGATAGACCAAGAAGTATATAAAGAAAAAAAGGGAAAAAGAGAGAAAGAAGTTGTAATATATATATATATATATTGATTGCTTTTATTTAGTGTTATTTTTTAAATTCACAACACATTGCCTGTGTTTGGGGTCAGATGATATCAAATTCAATGAAGCACAAATAATTTATTGAAGAACAAAAGGCTTTCATTATCATTCTTTTAAATGTTTGTAGAAGTATATAAGTATTAAATGGTATGAAAATGAGTATTGAAAGATTTTACATCAATTTTCAAGTATTTTGTTCTTTTTAATAAAAAGTGTTACATTTATGATAGTATAATAGTAATTACGCATTCATACCTTTTATTACAACTGAAATTCATTTATTTCCTGTTAAAAACTAAATTCAGATATCACAAATGAGTTTATGAGCTCCAAGCAATCTTCAAAGATATTTATTTAAACAATTTTCTACTAATGTTTCCATTCTCTTCCTCCAAAGGTCCCACCAAATTAATGAGCATAACTTCACTTTTTCTTTACCTTTAATTGATATAGTGAAAACTGTACTTAATTACTACCTAATTCAAATATTGATTACCATATACTCAAGTACAGTGTGGGTTTTTATTTGTTTTTTTACACAAAAAATAAGGAGTTACACAGCTAACTTTTTTAAAGTGGTTAAAAAGCATGCATTTTCAGTGTCCAGTTGCACTATACATGGGTAAATTTTAATTATAAATAATAATGTTCATCACTATAGGTTAACCAACACCTGTTGGCCAGCAGCAGAGAACCACTCCAGCAACACCACAGTAAACATTTAAACAACCTCAGTCTCTAGCAAAATAAAGCAAAAACAACATATATTTATTTTTGCTTTCTAAGGAAGCCATTCATTTTCTTAATGATAACATTTCCAGTCAATATCTGATTTCATTTGAGATTGATAAATTTGCAACTTAGTCCATTCAACTCACAAATTCGCACATATATTTCTGGTCCAATCTTAAAAATATTCATATGGCTGGAAAGAAAAGAAAATAATCTTTCTAAATATGTAATTTTTATGTGCTTTTATTCTTTGAATTATTTTTTTACTGTGAGTTAAAACAGTATTTTGCTTCAGAACGGCTGAAAATGTGAAATATGATTTTTTTTCAAGACTAAATTTTGCACGTTACTTTGTTTCACAAAATCAACTTGACCAGTCTTTATCAATATTCTTGAAATTGTACGCCCAATTAGAAGACATCTTAAACTACAACTGTGAGACTACCCACCTCTGCAACTCATTGCACAAAGATATAGACCCCACGTCGTAGAATTTCTGTGCGGCGGAACGAGCGAGAGGCAGGCTCACAGGTAAAAGAAAAACACAACTACAAACTTGGGTAGGACGAAAAGAGGAGGAAAGGCGTGTGACCTTTTTGTGGACGACCAACTCCGGGCTGACTCTCGGCTGGCAAAAAAATATATATATCTTAGCTAACAATGTCAGGCTGCTAATGGGTCGCTCTTCGTCGTTACTTGCTCCGGCCTAAATCAACCTTCCTCGAACCTAAACTAAGTCTAACTAACTCGTGGCCCAAAGCGCTGCCGTATATATGGAGAATCCTCTTTCATCATTTCCGGACAAGGGACACCCACGAATAAACCTATAACTTTTTCATGACCATTTCTCTCTTTGAAGAAAGTGGACATAAAAATATTTCTTAGCCTAGCTGACTCCGATTCAGGGACATTAAATTCAAACCCTTTTAAGTTTTGACCAGAGCTGGTCTTTTTCCTATCGTCGTATTTTGACAAGTACTTAACACTTATCTACCCTTTTCGCCATATGTTTTTATCTAGATTCCTAATCTAATCATTTGGTCTTGAAGTTTGATGCCCAGGTCAAATCTAACTAATCTTCTCGCACATATGTGTGCGCACGCACGCACACACATATGTGGGGGTGTATATATACACGCACTCAGATGTGCGGGTACACACACACACACACACGCGTGCGCATATATCCAACTCATAGTGTCACACACCTCCCCCAATCATCTTTGTCATTTATTTCATAAATTACACAAAGAATTCAACAACAATGAGACACTATGCATCTCCCCCTGCACATTATGACCCTGCTCGGGCGTCCCCGAAGAGAATACAATAACGTACAGGTCACAAAAACAATTTACCACAGAATTTACAACAATTATCGCCACTCATCAGAGGTGGACAACAGGTTTCAACAATACAATATGAGACTATGTATTCTCGGCCGAGGAGAAAACAAAATAAAAATATACAACACACACAAAAAAAAAAATATATATATATACAGACAACAACAACCGAAATTACAAGAATTTCAAAGGGTTTCGGTCATCCCCTAACAAAATAAAACAACGGCATAACCAACACTGCACTGGGGTGGTTGGGATCATCCACCCCTTACAACACTAACATACATATAAGGAGAGAGGAAGAAAAAAATTGTTGGTTTCAGTCCTTCCACTTTGCTTTCCTGTGAACAATTTTGAGGGGCTCCTGACTCATTCCTATTCCGCAATCCAGGAGGACTTTTCGATTCACCTCCAACATCATTCAATTTTTCAACATTTTGCCCCCCCCCCCCCCCCCCCAACAAACACAGGGGAATTTTAACCACCCCTATCCAAATATTCAGGAGTATTTTTCGGCTTATCTCCCCTTTTCCTTACGACGTGGGAACATCATAATTTCCGCAGTTCTTTCGGTGTCGTAACAGGAATAATGTTTTTGGAAAGCATTGTGGAATTCACTCCTCCACCAGGGATCTTCACTACCCCCTGTACAAAACCACAAACTCTCTCCCTGTGTTTACTGGGTATGTCAACATGACTGACTTCCCAGCCATCCATCACACCATCTACATACAACAACACAAAAAAAAAAGAAGAGAAGAAAAAAAATGTTCACCTTCAATGGTTAAGCTTGGCGAGTTTTGCTTTTTTTTTTTTTTAGTCATTCATTTTTATGACGCCAAGTTGTAGCGGCTTTGTAAGTGGTGACACCACTGAGCATGCAGCGTCCGATTGGTCCATAATTGGGAAAACTATACTGTCTTTTGTTTCCTTGGTCCCTGCTATCCTGACTGACATTCCATCTTGGTCACTATGTCTCTTTTCTGCCATATTTCTAATCCTACATCTTATCAACCACTGCCTTCCCCGGATTATCAATATCACTACAATTACAATTACGACCATGACACACACACCTAGTGACGAAACCTCTTACCTCCGGATGCAACCTCCTTTCTGGGGCACTCCCTCCGTATGTAACCCAGCTGTCCGCACTCCCAACACCCCGGTTGTCTTGGGTCAGGGAGTGGCCTTCTCCAGCCCCTTTCATGGGGGTGGTCTCTCCAACGATAGCCCGAATGGCCACGCTCCCCCTAATCCCAAGCAACAGGAGGAGTCTCTGTCCACCCCGTTCTCGTATCTCTTGACCATCCCTTTTCTTCTCCCCTCCCCTGGGTGGCTGTGAACCTATTATAGAGCCTAAGACTCTTTCCTGCTGTTGCAAACGCCTCCGCAAGTGAGGCTGGGGCCGCCCTTGCTGTGTCTTCTCTTACGAACGTATTTTCTATAGCGTCCGTGTAGTGCTCAGCTAGCTGCGCCTGCACCGCCTCCCCATCACGTTGAACAGCGTCTTTGTATGCAACCTTAGCTAATCCTAAAACTCTACTTGCTAGTTCCGAGAGAGTTTCTCCTTCCCTTTGCTTAATCTTAATTAAGGCCCTAGCAGCATCAGTCGCACTAGTATAATCACTGTACTGGTTCGTCAGCTGTTCTAAAAGGTCTCCCCAGTTACTTTCAGGATTATCATCTAAATATAATCCTATGTACTCCGATACCACCCCGTCCGAATAGTCATAAGCCAGATTCACCAACTCTGTCTGTGTAAGTTGGTAAATTCTAGCCTTTTTCTTCAGAGCTTCTACCCAGGCCTGAAACTCACAGGCTTTTCCCGTGAATATAGGGATCTTGGATCCACTTGCGGCTACCTTAAAAATAGAGCGCGATGGGACATCTATATCTATCCTATCCATATTTCTATTAAATGCCAGCCAGACACACTAGTTAGAAACAACAAGGACCAAAAAAAAAAAAACAAAAGAACAAATTTTCAGCCTACCTTGCGGGGACCGGAATAGATTCCCTTTTTCTGTTTTTTTCTTTTTTTTTAGTGTTTGTTTACTTGTTCATTGCAGTCGTCCTCCTAGATGTAGTAAAAATTTTAAAAAAATAAAAATCTCCAGTACTTGAAGTGTCCGTTCTCTAAGGGGGAAAGGAGTGTGTATCTGTCTGTGCCTCCTTTCTTGCTTCCTTTCTCTCTCTCACTCTGCGTCACTTTCTTTTTAACTGTTCCCTTTCCTCCTTTTTCCTCTGTTTTTATCTGTCTTTGTTTCGTCGTTCGTCTGTTTTTGTTTTGGTTTGGTTGTTTTTTGTTTTTCCTAAATTTTTTTTTTTTTTTTTTTTTTTTTATACACACGTATCTGTGTCTATCGGATTATCGAAGTCTTCACTCATTTACACATATATACACATACACCTATGCACATATATTGAGTGTTTAATCGGACGATTCGATCTTTCCTTCCTTCTCCTTCCTCCACAAGATCTATCGTACTAGCGCGCAACCCAAGGTCGATCCTGGTCGGCGGTGCCAATGTGAGACTACCCACCTCTGCAACTCGTTGCACAAAGATATAGACCCCACGTCGTAGAATTTCTGTGCGGCGGAACGAGCGAGAGGCAGGCTCACAGGTAAAAACACAACTACAAACTTGGGTAGGACGAAAAGAGGAGGGAAGGCGTGTGACCTTTTTGTGGACGACCAACTCCGGGCTGACTCTCGGCTGGCAAAAAAATATATATATCTTAGCTAACAATGTCCGGCTGCTAATGGGTCGCTCTTCGTCGTTACTTGCTCCGGCCTAAATCAACCTTCCTCGAACCTAAACTAAGTCTAACTCGTGGCCCAAAGCGCTGCCGTATATATGGAGAATCCTCTTTCATCATTTCCGGACAAGGGACACCCACGAATAAACCCATAACTTTTTCATGACCATTTTTCTCTTTGAAGAAAGTGGACATAAAAATATTTCTTAGCCTAGCTGACTCCGATTCAGGGACATTAAATTCAAACCCTTTTAAGTTTTGACCAGAGCCGGTCTTTTTCCTATCGTCGTATTTTGACAAGTACTTAACACTTATCTACCCTTTTCGCCATATGTTTTTATCTAGATTCCTAATCTAATCATTTGGTCTTGAAGTTTGATGCCCAGGTCAAATCTAACTAATTTTCTCGCACTTATGTGTGCGCGCGCACGCACACACAGATGTGGGGGTGTATATATACACACACACAGATGTGCAGGCGCACACACACACACGCGTGCGCATATATCCAACTCATAGTGTCACACAACCAGAAAGATGTTCATTTCTTCTCTGACCCATGAAAACAAATTCCTTCAAAAATTATAAAGTAAGCAGCAAAAAAAAAAAAAGACTAAATGATTGTATGTGTGGTAAAAGAACTTTCAAATTATTGAAACTATTATCTTGTCATGTAAAATAAATGCCCCATATACTTTTCGACTTTCGAGTGTTGTTTTTTGAAACACTGTTATTGTGGAAGGCTGTTAACTGGTGTGTAAGGGGTCAATATTTGGTTTTAAGCAAGGGTAATAAAAATTTATAGACGTACTAGAATTAAAAAACAAAAAAACCATGAATTGGTGTAGGTAATAAAATAGGGATTGTTCACCTAAAGTCAGTTTTTAGGCTTTAAACTTAATTTAGTCATAGAATTCATGACTTGGATTAAAGTTTATTAAACCTTTGAATAAATTGTCAATTATAAATAACTACCATATTTATTAACACATTGGTAAAATACGAAAGAAATCATTGCATAAATTATCTATATTTGTGCCTTTGGACAACACATTTTTAAGAGAGAAAATGGTATATAGCTCTCTAGAAATTAGTTTATGATGTGGCTTTTAAAAAGCCAAGAAATGAAACCCCCTTATGTTTAAAATAATTAAAAATATGGCAATTCTTTTCTGGTATGCCAGTCAACTGTTATTGGGGTTTTGCAAATAAACAAGGATAATCAATGAGTTATTTTTTCCTATAAATAAATTCATGCTTTTATCTAATGAATACACCAAAAATTAAATATTAAAAATAATTAAAAGCTTTTAATTTCATTTGTAGAATGTGTATATTTCCAAATCTGTGAGTATCACCTGTTCTTTTTTAGATACACATTTTAAAACTTAAATTAAAAACTATTTTAATCATTCTAATATAATCTTACTTAAGTGTATTTGCCAGATAAAAAAAGTAAAGATATTTGTAAAATTAAATGAATTAATTTTTCTTGTTTAGAAGAATTTTATAAGCAGAACAGTAACAAACACCCGCTGAACACTAGTAACTAAAAAAGAATAATTTTTACTTTGCGTTTTAATAAAAATGACTTGCAGTTTTGAAAATATACACATTTTAAAACTGAGATTAAAACTTTATTTTTTTAATATCTAATTTTATGTGTATTCACTAGATAGGAACACAATTTTATTTGTAGAAAACAGAGACTCACATATCTGGAAATATACACATCTTAAAAGTGAAATTAAGAACTATTTTAATTATTCTTAATATCTAATTTAGGTGCATTCCCTAGATAAACAAATTTATTTATAAAAAAAAATATCTTCATATCATATCTTTACAACTACTTTATTTTGTGATTGGTATACTAGCTTACTAGAAGAAAACAATTACAAAAGATCCAACTTCATAAAATTTAACTGAATATTAAGATGAAACTGGCAACAATTTTTTTTTATTTTTACTCACTATTTTATTGTTAACTTAATTTTACCACAAAAAGTTGTTTTGTTTTTTGTTTGTTTTTTTTTTTAAACTGAAACATACATTTCAGACATCATGTTTGAAAACATTCTATGATTTCCAAGTGTCATATTTGTCATATTTCCTTTTTATTCTTCATTTCTTTTGTAAACAAATAGATTTCACATTTATTACCAAAACTAGTCAATTAAATGTTTTTAACATATTTTTTTCAATCTTTTTCTCTTAAATTTTATCAACATTTATACCATTGTAAGTATAAATGTTGATAAAATTTAATTTTATTAAAATCTGAAAGTCTTTTTCAATAGCATTTCTTTGGATATGGTCACTCAGTAGTGATAGCACTAAAACGAATGATTTCGGTTCTGTAAAAAATTTTGATGCAGTTTCACAGTGTAAAAATGAAACCAAAAAAAATTGTTTTTTCGGTTGAACCGCCCATCTCTAAAATATATATATATATATATATATATATATATATATATATATATATATATATATATTATTCCAAGATCGTTTTCCAACTTATTTAAGATGATCTTCACTCTCTCTAACCTTCTAATTTTTTGTCCTGGGTCCTGGAATAACATGGGGTCTCACAGGTTTCATGTATAATTTTATTTTCAAGTCTTTTTTCACTGCTCTTTGGACTGTCATAGGTGAAACTCATCACGTGCCAAATGTCTTATGAATTGAGTTGGATCTTTTCTAATTGGTCTCTTTAGCTCTAAGTTGAAACGATGATCCCTCTTCCTGTTGTGACCTTCTGATCCAGTTTTCCTCTCTACTGTTCCCTCTTCTTTTTCTTTTTTTTTTAACTTATTCACCATTTTCTTGATGGTTGTTGAATGGACTTTGAAGATGGAAGCCAGAGTATGAATGTTGATACCATTACTTAAGACCTGAATGATCTTTTTCCTCTCACCATTGCTCAGTTGGGAAGACAGTGGCTCTGACACAAAACAATTTTAACCTACTCTCTTTTCAGCTAGAGTTTTTCAGTGATTCTTACAAAACATGGTGTCAAGTTGGCTAAATGTCTTATCTGAAAACCTGAGAAAAAGAAACTCAATTAGTGTTTTTTTAGATATTAAACATTTTGTGGGTTGGCTAATTATGCTATTACACTCTTTAGGAGGCAGGCCCATGGTAAAGGAGTTACTGTAGTCAGGCATGAATGAAAAGAAAAATACACTTTAAATCTTTGTATCAGATATTTTATGGTAAGTGGTTTTCCCCACCAGTTTGGGGTAGCTTTTATTACATTCTTCCTAAAATCAGATCTTCTGATTCATGCTACACTATTTTCCACCACTGGCCAGATATGAATGCTCCAAACACCCAAAATTGAACTAAAATTCCATCACCTGTGCAAGGCTCCATACATACCTTCCATTTTTACTCATGCACTCAAAGAAAAAATAAACAATACAATCCAGAATTTCCACCCAACTAAAAGAAATAAAATATAACTTGGAGTGATTTGAGCCTAAGAAAGGACATAAAATCCCATCAAAGGGATATTTCGGCAGTTAGATAGCATCTTGGTTCAGGTTCACAGACTTTGTCAGGAAGCAACCTCCCATCCCTAAATGACAACTCATCAATGGCCATCACCCCAGCAAGTCACAACTCATCCTCCCTCTCCTTCTTTACGTCTTAACAGATGCCTTTTACAACTTCACTTACTTCTTTTTTCAACTAGAGACATTTACACCAAATTATCATTTATTGTATTTTACATTAATACAATTGTTTATTTCTTTAAACCTTTGTTGTTTCTTCTTTGTTCTGCCACCATATGCTTATCATAACACTTTGTATGAAAAAGAATGAAAACCATTTATTTTCTATAAAATATGTCCAGCATGATGCCCAGTACTGCAATATTTGACTATGGTAAGCCTACTAGTACTGCTCAGAAGTTGGGGTCACATTATACACAAGCTATATGAAAAATCAGGTTTTACACAAAAAAATTCAGGAGTTGCACTATACATGATATAAGTAGGCTTATACACAACTACATACAGTATTCTACACACAAACTTATACATGTTAACAACTCAAAGATAATTACACCAGTATAATTTTATTAGGTATTGTCTCTACAACATTTTTTTATTGTTATTAAAGTGATAGCTTGATATTGTTTATCTACTTGTTATATTTATTATAAGTTATATGCATGACCTATACACATTTTTATCCCATAGCCCATTAGTTCTGTTGTAATAAGGTTGTGGAATAATATCATTAAATTAAGATTCATGCCCTAAATATACAGTAACCTATTATTATAGCAGTGTGAAGTAACCTATTGGATTTTTTGACATGAGTGAATGAATTTAAAACAAAATCTTGATTGCCTAATACTATTATTTCACACAAATGTTCTAAGGAAAGGTATAAGCCAGAAAATTTCCAATCTTATATATATATATATCTGCAATAAAAATAAACTAAAAAGTAAAACTTAACTCAATAATTAAAAGAAGTGAAAAAAAAATTGTAAAATTGACAAAAGGTGTTGTTGATCTGATTATAAGTTAATTCAAAACAGAATGGCCCAAAGAAAAATTCTGAATATCAAATGATTTAATCAATATAAAAATATTTTTTATATTTTGATTTAACCAACTTTCTTCAATTAGACATTAACAATTCAATTAGTGATTTTTTTTTTATTAGTTTTGAATAATCAAATACTATTGTTGCCAGTAATTTCTTAGCTTTGACAATTTTAGAAATTGTCACTTTAAAATTAATTTTTTGGCATTATTCTACACATTTTTTTCAAACTAGTATTTTCACTTTTTCAATTCTGAAACAATTATATGCAAAGATTTTTTTTTCTCATTGTCTACATTGTGTGAATTATCAGCAAATTCAGTAAATAAGTGCACATAAATGTATAACTACAATTTTGATGTTGCTTGAACAAAAACACCATAAAAAAAATTTAAAATACTTCTTTATAGTGACTAAAATTGTATTTTCATGCATTTTTCTTTCCAGTGTTTAATTTTTAGTGCATATAAATTATCAAAATATATATATAGGAATATTATTACTTTAAAACTATTCTTTGTTCTCTTGTCTTCTTTTTCTTTATTGGTTACTTATCTCTGGCTGATTGCTTTACAACACAAATTCATACAACTCCATGCCCAATTTTTACACAAGGTGACCGGCAAGAATGTAGACACACTTGAACCATTATTATCAGTTCATGACTAGGAGTTTCCTTCAACTCAATGTTTTAGCAGCTTTTTATCATTTTAGTTTCCATCTATGGCAGTATGATGTCATAACAAGCATTTGATTGTAAAGGAAAGGAACAAAAAAAGGATTAAGATTTCAACGTGTATTGATCCAAATTCAGAACATGTACATAGTTGTATGAAATGTGTAAAAAATTGTTCATATGTGGTTTCTTAATTGCCATTGGTAAAGAAAGCAACTAGGTGTAAGGGTGTTGGTAGGGCTAGGAGTTGATTGATTTTTTGTGTTGGTTGGCCAAGGACACAGCTGTTGTCAGGAGAGAGGTCAGTGGTAAGGTGTCAGATGATCTGGCAGTTGTATGATGAGGCTGAAATGTTGAAACCAAACTGCCTGCTGTTGTTTGTGGATTGGATGTGATACTTGGAGTCCCTGTGCGGAAGACAAATTTTTTATTTTGTGTTTTGCTTTCTTAGTGCTCACATCCAGCTGACATGTCTGGTGAAATGTATTTGTGAATCAAAAAGAGATCATGATTAAGTAGTATAATAGTGATCAGAAATAAGGGACAAACTCTTACCAAGATTTGAACTCACATCCCTTTTTTCTGAAAGAAGTTTGATTAAATGCATCATCCCTTCTTACTGAGTTTCAAGAACTTCTTTGCTTAGTTCAAATTTAATTGTTACGCCTATCATTCATTCTTCTCTGATCTTTTGTGATATATATTTTATACTAGTAGTTTTAGCAGCAGCAATATTACTTCCATTTTTTATTAAATGAAGCATTGTTAAATTTTTTAAAAAGTAATTGTTGACAATGATTCAGTGTGTGACAGAGAAGAGAGTCGGGGAAACACACACACATATATTTTTTTTATTGAAATTGGAGTGGATCTGAGTAGCGAAATTAGATCAGAGCATTTTTGTTTACTGATGGGAAATCTGATCTAAGGTAGGTCATTAGAAAGACAATGAAAATGGTCGAAATAATTTTTATCGGTTAAAATTTGAAATAGCGCTTAGTAAGCTATGAGGAACTTTGGAATTCACATGATTTTGGTTGACGCAGCCAGAACCTGTGATAATCACGTGCGAAGTAGTAAGGCCAAGTGTTGGTTATGACCAGCCGTTTTTTTCTATATAAACGCATAGTTATGCTGAAAAAGTGGCAGACAGAAGGGAGAGACTGCGATCGGTCGTCGTCGCCTACATGCCGTCACGTGCATGGGCACCTGCGTCGACCGTTACAGGTTGCGGTGCTACAGGAAAGATGGAAGAGACAAACGCAAGGTAGTTTTTGGCTCATCTGTCTCCGAGTGCAGTCAAGCTGGGTGGAGAGATGTTGGAGATTGAAAGTGAGCAGAAGTATGAAGGCTCGAAGAAGTATGAAAGTGATGTCAGAGATTGGAACAAAACACCCACTAATATGTGCTGTTGATATAAGAATGAAGAAGCGAATTACTCCTCTAACATCTAAGACTACTACTGCTACTATTATTACTACCACTGGGAACGGAAACATCGAAAAAGCCACCGCTCTCCTTTAACGAAATTACATGAAGTATTTTTTTTTGCTTTGTTGACCATCGTTCATATACGAGAGACTGGAGATCATTCTTGAAGAGAGAAGAGAGAATTTGTCCCGAGCAAGATGAATTATTCTCTCCATCTCCTTGCAGATGGAAGAGGCAGGCGGAAGAGAGAGACAGTGAAGACTCGAGGGGGAGAGGAAGTGACATCAGAGATTGGATTAGGTAGTTAATGAATAAATGCAAATTTTGAGTTAATTAACTTTGTGCAATTTATTAGTGAAATACACAGTTAACAGTAATTAAAAAAGATATAATTTCTGAAATCAACAGCATTTTTATACTTTAAATTTTTTTCGCTTTTTAGTGGGAAGTATGCATGTGACACTATTTAGCTATGGTAATTAACTAACTATTTAACCATAAAAATTACACAAGAAAATACTGAGAATGGAAAAAAAGATTGAGTTACTTTTCTCAAAAAACCCAAGAATTGGCATAAACAGTGGACTCACAAAAGGGCCATATGTGAGCCTTTGACAATTGATTAATGATATTTGTAAAAAGTACTGATTAACAAAAAACCCGAGAACAAGATATCATCTTAAGTGCCGGCAAGGCACTGCCATATGGTAATTATAAAAAGTTTTCGCCTGAGAAAATATTCCGAAATATTGTTGATACGGGGTAGAGAGAATTACCCTTTCCAAGATGTCATCTTCAGTACTGACACGTTAAGTAGCCATGTGTCAATTATAAAATTTTGACATGAGAAAAATATCTCGGAAGAATTGCCAATTTGGAGATAAAGAAATTTATTATCAATTTACTTTTTTTCCTCAATTAGCCAAGGGTTCCCGTAAACACTAACTTCATGAAGGGACCAGATGGCAGACTTTGACAATTGATTGATGGAGTTTGTAAAAAGTGCTGGTTAAGAAGACGCAGAGTCACCAAAAAGATCTGAGAGATTCTAAGTGGCTATATGATATTCGTAAGAATTTTGGCCAGTGGGAACGAGAATTTTGTAAACAAAAAATTCTAGGTTATAATTTTAATGAGGCCAGCTTAGCCACACCCGCACAGCCAGAACACCATTGGTCAAGTGGTAGCAATGGTGATAGGTGGAGGTAATTTGATGGGAAACTCGGGGAAATTATTAACGCCCACTGAAAGGATTTGGTATGAGGTATCAATGTGAGAAGAGGGGAGTTTTGGAGGATAGCTCTCCTGCAGCCGCTCCTCACAGATGAAGGGATCTCCCCAAAATGGGAAGTAATCAATTTTCCTGGCCTGACAACAAAGAGGTTTGTTGTCAGAAATCGGGATTTACCAAAAAACCCAGACTGCATTTAACCCTGCACTGGTTTTTGGTCTGTATCCATATAACTGAATGTCCTCAGGCCATTCGACAGTTGGAGTTCACCAGTTAGAGCCTTTGGAGTTGCAGTTCAAGTGGCAGAAACCAGAGTATTGCCTTGCAGAAGCTGACTGAGAGATTCCACAACCTCCGACTTCGCCTATCCTACCAATAGCAAGTTATACTGACAAATGAAGCTAAGCCAGCACTTAAAAACTAAACCAATTGACTTAGAAGACCAGAACTTGCCTAAGAAGTGTAAAAGTGTCATACTCCGTAGAAAACGGGTTGGGAGAAAAACACACATTCCTGTATATAACAGACAGATAAAAGTTAATTTGTTACTTTCAACATACTTGAACCTCTTGGGCTTTTATTTGCTTCTTTTCTTTATGCTTGTGTGATATCACATCCAGTCTAGACTCATCTTACACTACGGCCCGATGTCTGATTGATCTTGTCTACCTAAGATCAAAATCACGACATGGGTAGGTTAGACTTGAAATCAAAGTAGTTACTTTGGTAACCGGACATTGGAAGTGAGCTGGGAACAACAGAGCTGATGTCAAGCCAGTTGTAGCTGGTGTAAAGCCGTTAGCATCGACCGACCATCCCACTTGGTACTCTGACCAAAGGATTCCACCAGGTAGCGACAACCACCAATCAACTGGAACACAGGCTGGTAGCAGCGACTAAGAGTCAACCCCCAAAAGGCTGGTAGGAGAAATATTACAGGTTCGCGCCATAACTAGGAGTTAACCACAGGCCGACAGCTCAGTGTCACAGCATATTATCCTAATATAACATGAAATGTGAGACCACAAACAACATTCTCATTCTTAGTACCTTGTTTTTTTGGAATCTACCAAATGCGATCCTTATTTTGCAGATGTTATAATTTTGCAGATGCTATAAATTGCTTTTTATTAATTTCAGAATGGAGACTTATGATGAATTTGATGATCCTTCAAGGCTACAACAGAAGTATCATTTAATGATGACAGAAGAAGAATATGAGATGCAAGCTTCTGAGGAAACATACAAAGCACTTAAAGTATAAAGTCATATTTATAAAATGATTTGCTTTATCCACTCTTTCTTTATAATATTCAGATGAACCATAACCATAGGTTTTGTCTAATGTATTTCTTATTAAGAAACAACCAAAATAAAATTTCAGAAAAAAATACAGATTTGAATCATAAATTTATTAAAGTAGAAGTAATTTAATTATTATAATATGAATTTTTAAGATTACTTTAAGTATACTCTTACTGGAATTTGGTTGGAAAAATTCCTTTTGTTTAAATTAATAATTTAAATTGTGTGTGCATGTGATTCATTCACTCACACACACACACACACACACGGTGCTGAACCCACTTCTGACCAAGTACCAAACATCAGAATTTGTGGGGACCCCTTGGTCAAATCAAGAACTTTTGCACATATATATAATTTTTTTTTTTAATTGGTAAACATTTATTTTACTTTTTTAATTAACCCTTCTTGTTCATGTACACGATAATGCACATGTGGATTCAATAAATGTAAGCATTGCCTGAATGTTTGGGATCTAGCATTTTCAATCATGATTTTTGCCATTATGAAGATCAGGGAAAAGCTGTAGATGTCAAAAGCACTAGTTCACAAAAAATTGGACAATAATTACATTTCTTCAATATTTATTTGTACAGTAAAATCATATTAATTTTTAATCTTTACATCTCATACTTTGTTGAATAAGTGTGAACATAAGTTATTATTCAACAAAGTATGAGATGTAAATTTCTTCCTTCTTTTATTGGCATCTCACACTAATACTTTCCAATGGGTGTGAGCAATTTCTCCCCCTTCCTTGGTATTCCACCTGCGCCTGCCACCTTGGCTACTCTTCAACCAATGGCTCTCGACTGCTTGGTATGGCTTAACTTATGGTCATTAATTAAAAAGAATTATCAAATCAACTTTTTCTTACACAAAATTTCCTATCCCGGCTTTGTTCAAAATCAGGTGTTGACCAGATGGCTCTCTTTCTCTCGATTGTTCTATATATTAACCCTTTCTTCCATTTACCAGTGTCACAGTAGTAGGACATCCCAGTCAATCTGTACCAATTACTGCTGGGTCTGTAAAGAAACATGAAGTCTGACATTGTCTTAATGGGAGACAAGCTTCTGATTGGCCAATTCCTGATTCTTTTCATCAGTTGCTGCCTTTTGTGTAAAGAGCTCATAATACAGAATGCCCTTCCAGTCAAACCAGATATATGACCACATCTTTGAATGAATACCGGCTTTTCAAGTTTTTAATGGTGGTTCATTTAATTTCTCTCAGGACTTTTTTCACTCCATATTGTTTTAAACAATGCATTTATCATCATGTGTGACCATTCATTTTAAAAATTGGTTATTTTTGTTGCATTTGAACAGAGAATTTAAATGAAAATGTGGTTCATTAAATTTTTTTTCTGTTAAATCATGAGGCATCTAAACAGCATAGTGATTAACATATACAAGTGTTTTCAAATACCTTACAATGCTCACTCATATGTATATAGTATTTCTATGATGTCCCATGTTTTAATCAGTTTTTTATTATTTGATCATCGTTAATAACAGCACTCATGCCAGAATGTTCTTGGCTTTCCAGATCAAAATTTCCACTTATGAATTTTTATTCCAAATCCAACATATATTACATATAATAATATATTTTTCATTCATATATTTTTTCATTCAGTTTCAATGGAAACAGCCAGAAAATATTCATGAGTAAAAATGTCTCTACCTGAATATAATCCTATCAGAATATATGTAGTGTAGAATAGTAAAATTGTGTATCTAACTTAAACTGAAATTTCAGTTACCTCAAAACTGATAAACTGTAGAAATTAATATATTCTGGGAAAGGTTAAACTTTAAACCCAAATCAATTCTTGTCTAAAATTTTAAATATTGCTTGGATAGTAAAGTTGAGTTTAGGTTAACATTGAAACATCTCTAATTTTCTGTTTTCATTTCCAGGAACTGATGGAATTCATTGAAAAAAATCCTGAAAAATATTCAACCATTTTAAAAAAAAAGAAAAAAGATGATTATGAAAATTCTTCTAGAATGTCTTTTTTTAAGGTGAGTCTATATTCTTGGAACTAAATAAATATATGTAGGTACCACAATGAGTTTCCAGCCTGATGGAAAAAAAGCATTTATTTTACTCAATAAATATTTTTCAATATCATCTTCCTTGTCAATGCACTTCAGTCTTGTGATAAATATTAATGACATAAATTGAACATTTCTTCTTCTTGAACCTGTAGACTCTCCATGGAGCATAGGTCCACAAAAGCACCACACTAGATAATGCTGTTGAGGTTTCAGTTGTAGGTTTTGCCCAACTGATTGCTAACCAAACATGGCTAAAGTAGGAGAGCAGATTGAACTGTCCAATTTGCTCTCCTACTTTAGCTATGTCTAGGGCTGGAAGAGATGAATTCATGATTTTACTAAGGACATTAATACATGAGTGAACATAACAGGTTCAGTCAGAATTTGAAGTCAGCCTGCAAATTGATTTTTATATGCCAAACATTATACAGTACTAATTTTAGCTCAAAATTTAGCTGATAAACATTTGATTGGCTGTAGACTTATTGATCCACTCTTGGACATAAGATTTTACTTTATTTATGCTTAAGTAGGTACCTCCATGAGATTGCTAAAAAAAAGAGCATGGCATGATGAAAAATTATTATTAAGAAGAAAGAACAAAGTATTTTTTAATTATTTAAAAACAACTTTTTTTTCTTTTTAGAACATTCTAACTTTTGATCTCAAAGAGAAACAAGGTTTTTTAAACCTTGTTTCTCTTTGAGATCAAATCTGAAACCACAGCTGGACAAATGGTGGGTGAACTGGGTTTTTATTCAGATTTAAAAACAAGCATTTCTATTCTTGCATCAGATAGTTGCAGTTTGATTTTTGATGCAACAACACAAGATGGGATTCATGTTAATTGTGTTATGATAACAACGCCATCATCATCTCATCTTCTGTCAATTGAGCAACTGCCTGGTGGGACTGCAGAGGACTACAGAAAGCACAAAGAATATGGCTGAAGTACATTCGGCAGCATCTGGTGTGAGTGTCATTATCACTTATCAAAAATTAATTTCAATGATAAAGTGCTGCTTGACTGATTGGGCTCCAGTCAACCACTTGACTGTTTTCCTACTTGAAAAAGAGTGAAATACAAGTTTAATAGAATTAAACTGTAATGTGCATCCTTTGGAAGCAGTTTCTTCTAGTAATTAAGAAGGAACTGCATGCATGTGAACACAAGGCAGATTCTAGTGAGTGTGTAGCATGGCAGCTGATTGTAGCATTTAGTTCATTAAGATTCAGTGATAAATATCATCATGTAATCTTGAAGGAATTCAAGGAACAAGGACTGCCATTGTCTGCCATACCAAGATTCCTGGGGCACAGAATGCACATTATTTTTAAATTAGGAGGGGTATATTTTAATATATTTAGTAATTTAAAAAGTTTGTCCTTGAACTTAAGGCAACAAACAAAACTGTTATAAAAATTTAATTACAGATGAAGCAGCTGCAGTTGAATTGAAAGTTCTTGGAATAATAGGAAAAATGTTTTCGGGGCCCTAGATGACAAATTTCTATACTGATTTGAACAAAACACCAAACCCAATTAACACCATGGACACAGTAAAATGTGTTATTTGTAATTTGAAAAAATTTGTGGACTCTACAAATATGTTACAAGCAGGAAGAGACTTTTTTGGCAACATATTATCACAAGAAGATAAAGAAAAATTCATGGTTTCCCACCTAATCTTTGTTTATTTTGGGAGATGATGACAGCTTGCATCGAAGTATTAGAAAGGCAATATAGAAAGTCCTTCAATACAGAATCCATATTGACTTCAGTAAGAAACCATACCAGGGAAATAGAAAGTGTCATTGGGGAATACTTTGAAAAGAAAAGAATTTCACAAAATGCTTATGTCTCCAGCATTAGCAACATAATAAAAGTTAAACAGAATAATGTTTGGAAATTTCTTAATGAGCTTGACACAGACTTTCAAAATTATACTAATTTGGCAATGAAATACGGTATTGTAATAAGTCTCCACTGTAAATCAAGTAAAGTAACTGTAAATGCAGAAATTCTGAGAAGAATAAAGGAAAGAAAAAGGCAGAATGAAAAACAAAAAAAAACACAATTGCAGAAAAGGCTAAATAAGATAAGCCAAACAAGCTCTGCTATTAAGGCAGGATTCCAAGATTTGGATCTTCAATGTGTAGACGTAGAAAACTTATACAAAATATTGACCGGGGATTTAGTTGGTCACAGAATAACATATGTTTGGAATGTTAATTCTGTTGATAAACTATTTGTGGGTTGGGTCAATGGGTTTTGTGACCCATATTATATTTTCTATAAAGATGAAAATAAAGATTACGGGCTGTCAAAATTTGATATGGCAACTGATTACCTTATACGTGAGTTGGATATATCTTACAATTATTTGCTTTCCAGTACATGGGTAGGACAATAAAAGTACATCCAGCAGCAAGTTGCTATACATCCACACACAAGTTTTTTTCATCGCATGATCAAGTTAAAATTTTTAGTGCCAATTTCTATGGAGCTTACCCAAGTAATTAAATACAGAACACTAGCTAATTTTGCCAGTGATCATTGTGAATTCAAACTATGTGCTACACGAACCTATGTCACTTCATGTGAAGTTTTCCAAGTTAATTGTGAACATGTTACAAATTTCCAGAATTTCCACTCAGTCCTCAGTCCATTCTGCCTTCAGCTCATAATCATCCCTGCTTGTGAATAAATATTGCAATTTCAGTCAAACAAAGCAAAGAACTTGTGGACAACAAAATCATCTGCCAAACGTTCCTTAACATTCCAAGTGTATTCAATCTAAACTTACACAAATTTAATGTGAATTTATTATTTCACACAAACTGTTTACTATTCTTATCAACAGATAATTACAACATTCTACTTTGTGAAACTTTCATCACAAATTTTGCAACACTTACCCTCTCCGTTAAACTGACAATCATCATTCACACATATGTGTACACACACGCACACACATATATATATATATATATATATATATATATATATATATATATATAATTATGTTTTTAAAAATATGATTCCTTTGCAACATAAGAATTCTCATGTTTCATAAACAATAGCCAAAAGCTCTGTTTCATCCTGAAGCAAAATTTTTTTGGAATAACTGATCTTGAAGTTTACGCATCTTTATAAGCATATTCATTTGTAGAATTAATTACTATGGAAACAGCTGAAGTGACCAGTCCAATAGGGGGCGTAAGGGTTAACAATTTGTATCAACATACCAGTCACCCTCTGAAAGAGGCCAAGCCAAGACAGGGCCAGGGTGTCCATTTCAAAGCAAATGATGACATTCCTATACACACATTGTCTAGTCCATCTTAGCGACAAAGAGTTATTGGCACTGTTAAGTGTCTGAAGAATTTTTGTTTTTTATCGAGCGCTGTTTTTTAAAAACAAAAATACTAAAGACCTTCGGATTATTTACCTAACATCTTCTTTCCTATTTTTCTATATATTTGTGCGCGCACACACACACACACACACACATATATATATATATGAGAGAGAGGGAGTTTAACATTAATCAAACTGAATTTTTGTGCCAGTTTCTATGGAGGTTACCCAAGTAATTAAATACAGAACACTAACTAACTTTGCCAGTGATCATTGTGAATTCAAACTATGTGCTACACGAACCTATATCACTTCATGTGAAGTTTTACAAGTTACTTGTGAACATATAACAAATTTCCAGTATTCCCTCTCTGTAACACTATTTTGGTTGCTGGTAATTAATAATCATAATGGCGACTTAAAATATCAATGAAAACAAGATAATGATGAATAACTTAGCATGAAAAGGGTTAAACAATATCGGGGGCAGGGGGAAATAGGCTGATAGTAAGATTGTTCCCAGAGAATCGAAATATGTACAATGGACCAGATGACCGCCTGAAAGTGATTCTCAGTTTGTGCAAACAAATCAACTGCTGACAGCCTGTGGCAACCAATACCTTGATCTGACAAGAGAAGAATTGTGTTAAAACTAAATGAATTCATTTCATGGGTGTCAGAATGAAAAACAATGAATTGAAAACCTGTGGCCGAGCAAATGCCACCATAATGGGAGTTGAAAAAATTACCCTGGGAAAGTGTCTCTTGGGTCAAAGGTGAGCCAATTGTGGTGTCAATTCACTTATGAGGTAAGAACATTTGAAACCATTTTTTGTTTTTAATTAATCTCTGACCAAATGCTGGAGGTGACAGGCGAAGAAGAGCAATTAAGGAAGGATGAGGGGCTGCCTGCACCCACTGAAGGGTAGCAGACAGAAAAGACATTAAGGAGGTTGAAGGAGCTGCTCACATTGGAAGGTGATGGTGAGAAGTGGTATTAAGAGAAGGTAGAAGCAGCCAGGCGGAGCGATGTCTGCAACTACAACCATGAGAGAGGGAGATTTGTTGAAAATCAGGGGATTCACCAAAACCCAGTCTACATCTTGCTCTGCACCGGTTTCTAGTTGGAGTCCATAAAAATAAATGCGCAAAAGCCATTCAGTCAGTTGAGAGCTGAGAAGGGAAGCAGCAGAGATCACTGAGAGATTCCACGTTACCGGCCAAAACACAAGAATGTCCGACTTCAACCTTGAGCCAAACTTACCAAAACAGTAAAACAAATTTCACTAACTCTACAAGCCAAAAAACTTACCATCTTACCCAAGTGTTGCGTTCAATTTAGGAACAGGTTGGGTCAACAAACACCCTTATGCGAACACAACTACTAATGCAGTATTGATATAAAAATAGTAATTATTTCTTATATATATTTTGAGTACTGGTTTTTTTTTTTCCAATTTTATTGTACGACTTCACTCGATTTGGTCCAGCTCAGCACGAAGATACCTGCAACAAACTGATCTTGGCCTCTTTATAATCAAATCAATCACATGGGGTAAGGTAGGTCACGATCAAAGTGATCACTCCATTGATCAAACCAGGATCCAGTTGAAGTGTTACACTCAGTCCTCAGTCCATTCTGCCTGCAGCTCATAATCCTTCCTGCTTTCAGTTGAAGCAAAGAATTTGTCGACAATGAAATCATCTGCCAAACTTTCCCGAATATTCCAAGTGTATACAAACTAAACTTACATAAATTTTAACTAAAATTTCAGACATGCTAAGAATGAGTAAAAAATTTTTTAAAATAATCAAAAAATAAGTTGGTCTTTGTTCTGAATAATAAAATAAACATTCAGACGATTAAAAAATTTTGTCATATAGTTTCAGGCCGTTTTTGTCATGCTATGCTCTTTTTTAACAATTTTTCATGGAGGTACCTATGCTAAAATATTGTATATGAAATCTGTAATTTAATCTTTTTTATGACTGCAGATAATTTGTTTATTCAATATGTTCAGTCTGTTTATTCAATATGTTCAGTCTGTTTATATTGTGTTGATTTTTGTGTATTTCAGTCAAGATTTATGTCAGCAATTGGTATGTCTAATTACCTCCCTTGTTCTGTAAGCGAGCCAGAATGTGAAGAAAAACTACAAAATTTAAAATCAAACATGTGCAGGGCATTTAACTATTCACAAGGTAATCTCATTTATTTATTATCTAACTACTTGCAACATCACATTTCTTCTCTTTACCTATTCATAAACATACTAAATTTTACTTCTGATATTCAACAAGTGTTAAATAAAGTTAATCTACTGAATTTCATCAAAGTCATATTTTGTACAGATTTCCAGTTAAATATGTGTTTGTGTGTATGTGTAAAATGCAACAAATATTTTTAAATATACAAAAAAACATTAAAAAAAGAAATGTTATTATTAAAACTTTTAAAAAAAGAAAAAAGCCTCTTAATGTCATAAATGTAGCTTTTTAACAATGATAGGTTTTCATATTTAGTTGAACACAACCAGACTAATATGAAAAACACCTTGAGTAGGGTGTACCTGTGTATGTAAATGTTTTGTTCTGAAAAATTGGCTATTTGGAGAAGACAGTTTCTCAATATAGATATTTAACTTTTGCATTTAAGTGGTCACTTACATCTGAACTTCATTTAATATTTAAAAAGATGCTTCCCTGACCATTACAATCTTAACTTCTTCAAGTCCAGGCCAACTGATATTGATCCTACATATCCTCATAATATGCATTTTTTACCACCTCCTTTCCCCTCCCTTGCAACATTCATTAACCCTTCACCTTGAGTGGCCCTTGAGCCTTGTATTGGGTGAACTAAAGTGTAAAAAACGTCTATTAAAGTGTTGTTAATACAATATATTATACAAAGAATCATAACTAGACTTTCCTTCATTCAAAAGACATTCTTGAATCCTAATCATAAAAAGCACAATAAATCATTACTGTTTTCCTAATCTGGAAACATTTTTAACTTTAGTTTTAGACTAGTTGAATAACAATTCAAATAACAAAATTTTTTCTCAAGTTACACTGCTCATTTGTTAAAGTGAGTGTTCTACATATACCCATTGTCTGTAGTTAGACTTATTCACTTGCCAGCTGTCAGTCAGTCATTAAAAGAGCAACTGATTTAATGATTTGAATATAGAATTATTTTTACCATGGCGTGAAGATGCCAAAGTTCATAACTGGAAGCCTTTAAATTAATCTAAATGAGTTTTTTTTTAAAAAGTTTCAGTCCTTTTATTTTATTCCGAAAGTTGTTCATGTTTTATTTATGTGCAGTTCTGCCTTCTAAAATAAGGTATACCTTTGCTTTCTTTATTTCTTGCAGATGCCAAAAAGACTCGCTTTTCTAAACGGCTTGCTCATAAAAACAACAAAGAAAATCAAAGTCCATTGGCACAAAAAGCTCTACACCCAACCAACATTCCTCCTCCACCACCTCCACCACCCCCACTTCCTACAATGTTGTCTGCTGTTCCCTCATATCTCAGATGTAAAGAACTATCTGGGCCTAAATCTCAACCCTGTTCCCCATTAAAAGAAAGAAATTCAATAGAAGTAAGTTCATGTAAATGTTTCAATCTTTTAATAATAATAATAATAATAATACATTAAGGGATGCTTAAAATTATCAAAATTTAACCATTCTTCTTGGTCAGTGTAAGCCGCCTTTTGTGTGAGAATGAAATGGTAAATAAAATTGCAACAACCTAAAGAACAATGCTGATTTTGAATTAGGTACAGCATGTACATGCTGGGGTTAATTTAGCTATTTATGTAATATAGCACTCATGTCAGTGATGCATCTCCACTACCACAGAAATACACATGTTCAGTTAGAGCCATTTGTGAGGGCTTGGATTATTGGCCTTCAAGAAGTTGGATGGTAATTTCAGAGAATTGCTGCTCATAATAGATGTAATGTGTCTGTTTGTTCTTTGATGTTGAGAATATAGACTACAGATACTCACCAAGGTAAATGTATTATAAGAGTAGCAGTGACTGACCACTCAGTGTTCACAGCACATATTAGTGCAAATGTGGCCTGTGTAACATCAGTACTTGCTGTTATGAATTATTTACTTGAAGCAAGACAATAGGCATATATGCATCTAGCCAGACGTCCCCTTATGTCATAACATTGTTATACTTGCCTCCAGTGTTGTGTAACAATATGATTTCTCATGCATCCATAGGAGATAAGTAGATAAATTCTTTTTCCTTTTAGGTCCACTTAAGTTTCTTAGGAAATTCATCTGCAGTTCATCTTTGACTCAGTTTAAGTATCAGAGTCTTCAGGATTCCTGTCTCCAGTCCACCTTTGAATTGGAAAACATAAAATTTTGTCAATGATTTTAGAGGATCATAAAATTAGTCCTTTGAAGAAGCTAACCACCCAAAAAGTTGAATGGGTGGTCTCTTGTTCTGGAACACAAAGAGACGAATAGGGGTGGTCAGATCCATATAAGCAGAGAGAAGCAGGAAGTCAGTAAGTAGGTAGATGACCAGTAGGTGAGTAGCTGCCCAGCAGCCAGTGTGGAAGGGACCAGTGAGCTGTTAGGGAGATAGCAGTTAACTATCAAAGCCAAAGGGAAAGATTGGTGTTTTAGTGAGAAATCATATTGTTGCTATTTCCTAACCAGAGAGTCTTGAAAAGTATTTGTTGTTATTATATGTAAATTTGATCACAGCTAAGGAATCTGTGAACATGACAAGTCTGGTGTATATGCAAACACAGCTGACCTTGGATGTCATCACAGGTTCCGTGAACAACAGATGTGTGGACTGTGTCACCACAGTTGCAAGAAG
Source organism: Acanthosepion esculentum (assembly GCA_964036315.1). Lineage (NCBI taxonomy): Eukaryota > Metazoa > Mollusca > Cephalopoda > Sepiida > Sepiidae > Acanthosepion > Acanthosepion esculentum. The sequence continues at coordinate 114,172,889 of OZ038478.1, forward strand.
GTCATTTAGTGTTCAATGATTGAAGCAGTTCCTATCTTCAGCAACATCTAACAATGTATTTGCTTGCAACACACTGGTTCAACCACTGACATCATGGTATGGGATAACACACACTTACATTTAAGGTTTGTGGAGAGAATGTTGAACAGTGCCATGTATGTTCAAAACATTGTTCAACCCAATCTGCTGCTATTTTTACAACAGGAAAATGATGTTCTGTTCTGGTAGGTTGATGCCCATGCTACTTACTATGCTTTGCAAAATATTCAACAACTTCCCTGCCCAGCATATATGTATATAATATTGCTGGTGCTAATAAAATAGTTAAGTGCTGGTGCTAATAAAATAGTACTTGATGTATAACAGAGCTATAATTTGTTATGGACAATTACCACAGCATAAAGTTTAAAAAGAAAAGATAAAAAGGAACAACTCACTGTCTAGAAGACTCCACACTCCATAGTGGGTGGATTCTCTACAGGGTCAAATACACAAATTAGGAATGACAACCAACAATGACAAACTACAAACATCAATATACAAATTAACAAAAGTTAATTACAGCTAGATAATACATGAAAACATTTAAGCAAGAGGATACGTGGAAAGATGTGTGGAAACATGTATGCATCTGCAGTTAAAAGTTGAAATAAAAACTTAGCTTCAGTCTTTCTGAAATAAAATAAGGTTTTCTCTATCCTTTTCTCTCTCTTTCTCTTATGTTTCTCTTTGTCCTATTTGCTTTCAGATCAGTTTGTTTTGCTCAAGCAGCAGTATCTTTTGATGTATTCTTTTTTCTTCAATGTAACATTTGTTATTTGGATATGAAGATTCAGTGCTGTATAAGTCATATTCAGCAATGCAGAATTCATTATTTGGATCCTTCCTCTGATTGAGTGTGTCACATATGCCTGTCATTGTCATATTTTGCAATTCTATTCAAAAAAGAGGTATTATTCACACAAGACTTGTTTCCTCTTTATTATGTGCTTGGAATTTATGTGATTTTCAGTTTGGTAATTCTGGTTACATGAAGATTTCATAGCTGGTCCAACTTCTTGAGTTTCATTATCCAACTGGTTTCTGTCGATCTTTTCCCTCTCAATGTTCATACTTGGTCACATGATTCTGCACATGTGTGAGAATCTATTTTTAGCTTCTATTTAGATCTATTGCTGAGGTTCAGCCTGTTTGAGCTAATTGTTTTTGTACTCAGTGACTACTATTATATATTTAACCTTTACCACACTAATTTCTTTCTAGAATTGTTCCCCCTGCTACTGCATTTTTTCGGGGTGCAAAAACATAAACACCTACTGTTTTTAAAATGTTATAACTTTCTTTGTATTATGCCTATAGATTTTAATTTTTGTACACTAATAAAAGAATGAATGAGTAATATTTTGATGTAATGCATTATGCTTCGACGTTGAGAACAAAAAAATTGAAACACTAAATAAAAAACATGAAATAAACAAATATTTTAAAAAATAGATAAATAATTCAATGTACTTTAACTTTTATTACTCCTTGTGGAGTTCTGGAGGTGCAACATGAAGCAAAATTGCTAAGAAGGCTTTCATTTCATAAAAAAAACTGATGTGCTTCCTCATGTTTACATATGAGAAGACACTAGCATTTGTTTACTCTCTCTTTCACCAGACTCATATTTATTTGTCTCAATGAATAAAGTTATTATTTCGGCGTTTATAAATAGACAAAATAATTCACCTTCAGAAAGGTTATCAGGTATATTGATGGTTGCCAGTCGCTTCCATAAAATTAGTCAGGCATGGATGATAGTAGCTGCTAGTGGTCATCATCGCTTTCCTCCACATCACTAGTGTGGTTATCATCTTCGACCACTACACCATCAATATCCACATGAGTAAAGCCTCCAAAATTATCATCAGAGTCCTAATCAAAGAAAAACTGAATAAAGGCTTTGTTGGATATTGTTATAGACCCTCACCTGGCACTAATATGGGGGGGGGCACAATCAATGCCAGGCTAAGATGTACATGTTCAGCACGATGATTCTTTATACCTTTTATTCCCAAATAACCTTCCGTTATAGCATTACTGAATAATTGGTAGAGTTATCTCCCTTATATCATTAAATCATCAACAGATAATATGAAAAGAAAAGAAAATAGGCGAAGTCCAACTCAATTATGATTTAATTGAATTAGGCTTTCCCGGGTTCCTGGAATAACACATTCAGCCGACCATTGACCATAAATGAACGAAACAACATTGTAAACAATAAAATATTTAATTAACAAGGACATGTGTGTGGCAACGACAACAAAGATATTATATCTTATAAGCTACACAATATATTCAGTTGGGATACAACAACTAGCAATGAATGCAAAGCTTCACACAGAAATAAGGGTATAGCATCAAATATCTAATTTACACTTATTTAAAGGTGTCTGCAAGAACATAATATTATTGGGTGTTTGTGACTCAGAATAACATTGGGGTTTTTTGGGGGTATGAACTTATCTGAAATATGCGTTTATCGAACGCAGGCGATCATAGTCTCTTTTCTTATATTCTTGGTTCAGCGTCTGGAGCTTTAGGTTTTCAACTGAGATCATATTCTCTGCCTTGGGTTTATATTCAGGATTTTTTCTTAAGGCGATGGTCTCCTTCACATTCATTCTTTTAAAGCTTTGAGTTTGTAACCGCGACTGAGATCATATTTCCTGCCTTGGGTTTATATTCAGGATTTCTTCTTAAGGTGATGATCTCCAAGGGGTTCAAGCCAATTATATCTGGACTATCCTCACATTCTTGGCATTTGGATGGTTGGTCTGCTTTTCTGCCTCTGGGAATGTGTTGTCTCAACATGTTATCTGGAGCGTGGATTTTGGCGTGACCTTCCATCAGCCGGTCTAGCCTGTAAACTGCTTCTCTTCTCGCCTCTCCCTGTGTGTGTCTCCTTTTTGGCGCTTAGTTTTCTCGGCTGCTGATTGGCTGCCTTTAACCAATCGCGTAGTTTCTTTTATGTGCTATTTTACTGGGTCTGAATCTATTTTTAGAATTCGCCTATGTGTGTCTGCTGTTGTGGGAGTGGAGGGGTAGCGTATATGTGTGGGCTTGCATCCGTCACAATATTGATACGGCCATTTTTGTTTACAAAAAATCACAAAAAAATTAACATGGGTTAAATCGGTGTTACACCTGTAGAGTCTAGAAGAATTTAAAATGGTGTTGGAAAACAGAAGTTTAACCTTGTTTCAAAGCAGTAGTAGGTGATTTTCAGCTTAAAATACCAGAAATAACAGCTGACAAGTGTTTATTTATAGCAACCATCTCAAGATCACAGAATGTACCTAGAGCAGCAAAGAGAGAGAATTCTGTAGCAACAATTTTTGCCTCCCATGTGATAAAGGTTAAAGAGAGACAGGGATTTCACATGTTATATTATTAGAATGATGGGAAAGAGAGATGGGTCACTAAGTGTAAAGTGTGTATGATTATAGGTTTTCAGCTGCATAAAGATATAACAATATTAATAATAAATGTACAGTTTTTCTTCACTGGTATTACAACTCTGAGTTTCATGCACAATGCAATCATCAGGTAGTGATATCAGCACCTGATGATTGCATTATGCATGAAACTCAGAGTTGTGCTACTGGTTAGGAAGAAAAAATATACATTTATTATTAATATATGGTCAGATCACACTGAAAGCACAGGTTCCCATATTTATAACAACTAAAAACCTTTGCCACACTAATTTCTTTCTAGAAATTTCTTTTTTTATTTATTTGCTTCTTACTTCTGTAAGAAACAGCCTAGATCAGTTGGGTTTGTTATATTCACTTATGCAAGACATATATATATATATATTGTGTATTTGGGCAGCAGTCCCTCTTTTATACAAGTTTTATTAAATACGACTGACAAGGTACTGCAGTTAAGTTTTTTATTTAATTTTTCTTGTGTTATAGTTTTCTTCTTTTCTGGACATAAATTGCATAGAAGTTGTCCAAATGTTTTGTATTTCCAAATGCTTTCAGTTATATATATACAAGGCTGATTTTATTTTTGGATTGTTTTATGTATGTATCTATAGTTATAGGAATGTTTTATTTTCCAAACATGGTCAACACATTGTGGCCATGTTCATAGTTAATATTATTGAGTGTTGACTTTTTCTTTTTTATTAATAATTCTTCCATTATTTTTAGACTTTTTTTACATGTGGATGAGGTATTATATTTATATTATCAACGAGTATGTTCTGAATAGAGTATGTCTTGGAGAGATGTAACTTAAGTCTTGTTTATTAGGCATGATGTAGTATGTCCAATATAATTATTTATGAATTTGGAATGATCTGGAACACATTAATTATTCTTTTTCTTGAACATTGATTATTATTATCAAAATTTTTCACTTCACTGGTTTCACTTTAGATGTGCCTCTTTTTCTATTTTTATTTGCTTCTTACTTCTGTAAGAAACAGCCTAGATCATCCACTGATGACAGCCAAAATAGTTTTCTTTCTGCATCCTTATAACTTGTAACTTTCTGGTACCTTCTGAAATTTTTAAAGCTTCTGTACCTTCCAAAATTTTGTCACCTGAAATTTTCTACTGACTCATGTTATATAGCCACCAAATAGGCTCCACATAGATTTCAACTTTTAAATTTGTGTAGGTGGAAGTCACCCTTTGATTGGCTAATAAAGGTGTATACTATTTTCAAAATTTAAAATTAAATCACAAACCATCCGACTTAACTGACTTATCTTCAGCAGGTTATTTTTGAGCCAGTCTATTTTTATAAAATTTAATGTTTAAATGTTTTACATCAAATTAGTAATTTTTTTATTAACCATCTAGCTTCTCTTGTAATTTTAAGAGAAACCTAGACTATTTATTTTTTTTATTTATACGTTTTTTTTATTAATCATTTATTTGATTTACATTTATTTATATAAACTTTTAGATTCTCTCCTCAAGAGTAAGAGTAAAAGGATTTTTTTCAGGAAGAAAGTGGAAGAAGAGAGAACATCACATCTCTTATCCTGGATGTTGAATAAGATGCATACGAAAACAAACAAAACTCAAAATTCTGATGTGAAGTTTGAAGGCAACAAGCATTTATTATATCAACATAAAAAAGAATGAAGAAAATACAATTTTTACAAAAAATCTTGCACAAAAATTTCCTTTTGTGTACTTTTTTAGTAAAAGCAGGATAATGGCTCTGAATTGTTAATCATAGACCCAAGTTTCAATTCAAGTTGGGTTTGTTATATTCACTTATGCTGAAATACCCTTGGGGAAGATATGAATCCACCTCTTCTTGACACCAGCTATAATTTAATTAGTAAGACTTGTATCACTAAATCATTATCTCCAAAAAAAATTCTTACAATCTAAAAATATTTTCTGGCTTTAAGTAACTTCCCACGAATTGATTAGCTGTAAAAAATGAATTAATCAAGAAACAAGCAAATGTATTAAACCAAATTTATTTTTTATTAACTGTTTAAATTTCTTTTAAATACACTTCTCTTAAAAGTAAATTTAAAAGACAAACCTAGACTATTATAATATTTACTTTTTGTTTTTTATTTAATTTACATTTTTTTATATAAATATTTATATTATCCTCTCAAGAGAAAGATTAATAAACAAACTTAGTGTATCATATTTATAATTTTTTATCTTACTTTCTAATAAAAAATTCTTTTTTATATTATATCCTTGAAAAAGTACTGTAAAACAGAATTTTGAAGCATGCGATGATGAATATAACATCTGGGTTTCTACTTATTGTTTCTCTTTCACATTCATGATTGGAAATATTTTTTATCTGTAAATTGTAATTATTTCTTACTTCAACCAGTTAACATATATCACAAATATGATACCCATTTCTACAGGTATTATCTTTTTATTTATTTAAATCCTTTTATAGATATAGATTAGATGGTTTGGTTGTCAACTATTATCAAACTTGGTAACAATCACTGATTCTCTTGGATCTATAAATCTTGTTAGTGCTTTCTTTTAGTCAACTTGACTGTAGTCAAGAAAGTAGAATGTGAGAAATACAGTACATTTCATTCTCTTTTATCCAATATGTATCTAAACTTCAGTTCTCAAAAAATACCTACAAACAAGTAACTGCTTACCATTTGAAGGTATTGGTTAGTTGGTTGTTTATTTTGTTGATATCATGCTAAACTTGACCTTCACAGCAGTGTCCATGTCCTCTCTAAATAGTATGAAACAAGGAGTTTTGAATTACATGGTAACAGAAAAGGATCCCTAACACATTGTGACATGTCAGAGATAAGAATTTTGTCAGGACATTTAACAGTGAGTCACTTTAATATTTTTAATGATGTAACAACAACAACAGAATTTATTTTTAGTTGTGACTGTTTAATCCATGGGAACGTTTTTCTTTATATATAATTATTTAAAATTTTCTTTTTTTTTTTGTTATATTCATCTTTTAAATCATCTGCTAAACATGTTTCTAAACTGCCTTCTCTTTCAGATTCAGGCTCCCAACAGTGTCAACATTCTTGAAGTTAAATCAAAACAAAAACGAGACAGGTCAGTTTTTTATTTTTAAATCTACTTTTCATATGTTACAAACCTGTTTTATTTCTTGAAAGATTTGTTTTTCTTCTGAACACAGAATTTTTTATTTTATAAAAAAAATAGATTTTTTCTTCTTTTTTTTTCTTTCTTTTTTTTCTTTCTTTTTTTTTATTGTGAATACCATTTTTCTTTGGGTTAAGTTTTAAAGAAATTTCCCTAATGAAGAAAAATGTCAAGAGTTTAATATAACTGAGTTTTATATTACTGTTGTATATTACCAAAGACAAGAAAGATATCTGGAGAATTAAATTACAAATAACCATAAATTTTGTGGCAGAATTTAACCAACATGCCCACAATAAAATGGTGTCAACATTGCTATTATTTTAACTACCTTCACACCTTCAGCAATGTTTATTGTTTTAAAATAGCGAAAATTAGAATTTTAATAAAACCCAAACATATATATATATATATATATATATATATATAGCTGGCCACTAACAAGGATACCCATCTACTAGGGTGGCTAGCTTGTCCCTATTGCAGAGGTTTGCTCAGGCACATTTGTATTTATTCAACACACACAGAGCCCACCTGTGGTTTATACTGCAACTATGCTGAGCAGACCTTAGTTACAGTTTCTGAGAAAGAGTGTGTTATCTAGCGTGATCAACAATTTGAACAAAGCCAGCACACTCAAGCCCTCGACTTGTGAATTTGTGCTAGCACAGCTATTGACAGCACCCAAAGGTTCCGTCTACCCAATTTCACTCACAATGACTTGGGTTAACCTGTGGTATGGTTTTCAGGCACTTTCCAAAGATGCCACATACCACCCCTCCAGTCCAATAACATCAGGAAGTCTACTTCCTGACAAATTGAACATGGTAAGATTTGAACCTGGGTCTCATAGTCAGAATACAAACATTCTTACCACATGGCCACATGCCCATAAAACCCAAACATATGAAAGTAAATTTATACATTTCCTTCGTTCTTTGAGAATTTAAGACAAAAATATTAGACACTATTTATTTATTAAATTGTTTATTTACAAGAATAATTTTATATTTACATTTTAAAAATATGAACCAACTAATACAATGCAATGTTTATAATTTATCAATTCATAAAGAAATAAATAGGAAAACAGTTTTTTATTCATAAATTTATAAAAATTTACTAAATCATGAAAATATTCACTCTATTGGCAATGTTTATTTTAAAAAGCGATGATTGGAATTTCAATAAAACCCAAACATGAAAGTGGATTTATGCATTTGATAATTTTAACTTTTTGAATAAAAAGACTTCTTTTCATATTTATTTCTTTATAAAGTGGTGAATAATAAATATTGCATTGTACTTGGTTTACATATTTTTATAATTTTGTAAATAAACATTGATGAGAGAGTGAAGGTAGTACAAAATAATAGTAGCATCAAGGGAAAATCCATCTTTTTGAAACATCATTTTTTCTCTGTTCAGTAAAAAATACATTTTAAGAATCTATTAAGAATCATGCTGAAAATATGATATGTACAGGGGTTAGCTGCACATTGATAAATCATGTAATTGATTGCTGGAATTTACTGTCTATCTTTTTGCCTCTTAGACTTTGCCGTGAGAAAAGTGGAGGTTCTTGTCTAAGCCTTGCTGAAGAATTGTCATTGACCAACCCTTTGCGAAGACTCAAGTCTACAAATCAGTTAAGGTATCTCACATAGAATAATTCTATTGTTGCTTTTAATCTTACTGAAAGGTATCAGTTTTATGGTACTTTTTCCAGCTGAGGAAAAAACATTAGTTTTATCATATAAAGTATTAAATGATTGTCAATATCTCTTAAAAGAAATCATTTTCTTTTATATCAACAAAATAAAACTGCCTTATACATTATGTAAGAGTTACAATTTAAGTGTCTAAGCCACTCTTTGAAAAACTTTGTTTTATGTTTATTCTTTTCTAGAAACAAAAATAAAAACTAAGTTTTATCTTTAAAAAATGAAGAAAAAAAAACTTTGTTTCATAGAATTTTACTTAAATTGAATGTTTACTTTTGATTTGTAGAAAATGAATCATTTACATCATATTTGATAACAGTTGAAATTATACATTTTTAAAATTTAAATCTAATTAAAACTCTCTAAAATAATTATCAGATTTGATGTATAGTTTCTGGATTAATAAGCTGAACTGTATCAAAAAACTTCCTACTTTAAAATTTTTTTTTCTGTCAGTAAGGTTCAATGGTCAATGTGTCAACACATCAGCCAATAAAATTAATGAGGTGTGGTATTGTAAATTACATGATTTTTTTCTAGTGACTTTCTTGAATAGTGATTGAAAGGGGCATAATTTCATAGAAAGAGTCAATTGATATTTATTTTAGTAACCACGAAAAATAAAAAAACACTTGCTTTCATGAACTTCAATTTGAAACTGATCATCTATAAAATACTTTAATCTCAAATATTTAAATAAGTAAATAATAAATGGGTCTCGATACATAATAATTTCATATCTACAAAAAATTTTTTATTTTTTTATTAATTCATGTGGGGTTTGGTAGTGGCAAACAATAATACTCAACTGTAATAGAAGTTGAGTCTTACTGAGCAAGTGTAGAATTTGGTAATAGCAACAGACACTACTCAAAGTTGAGTCTGGCTGACAAAGCTGTTCCTCTGGTCAGGTTGGTAGATGGTTTATGTCAGCCTGGGAGATTCCATTCTGATACCCGGGCAAGCCTATTCTGTGAGTTTTGATTGGCTGATAATTCTCGTGTGGATACTGTGCTCAATAAATATCCATCAGTACACTGTGAATCTCTGGGAAAATGTATTCAGTTACAACCCACTTTATTTTTGTCTGCCAACTGGATGCTAGTTGGGAACCTCCTTGCCACAATCCTGATTGTTCACTTCTTAAATTTCTTGATTAGTGAATCTCAGTTAATTCAAAGAGCTGAAATTTAATGGAAAAGAATTTTGACTTAGAATCATTTAAATTTAAAAAAAAAGGCCTATTTTTTTCATTTTACATCTATAAGTCTACAATATATTTTTTATTAAATTGAACTAAAAATAGTTATGAAAGCATTGTTTTAGTTTCAGTTCAGATTAAGTTAGTTTGAAAAAATGCTATCATATTCAATAATGGAGTTATGAGATTACCAATTTGTTTGAATGATTCAGGAATCTGTACCATTATTCTATCTAATTCTACATTGCGTAATATATCATGTACTTATACAATTTCTTAAGCTAAAATACATGAAGCAATTGGTTGATTCCATGATCTTGATCATCAGAATTTTTCAGGCATCTCCACAGCAAGTGATGGTTACTTGGCAACACTAATCTCCATTCCAAGAAACATAAGAGCAAGCAATACATGGTTGCAATAGTCAGGGAAGAATCTCTGACCTAATTGTAACATGAAGGGAAAATAGTTAAACAATTGGTTTTTCTTTCCTATAAGACTTTGTTTCAGTAATACTTTCTTTGCCTATCAGAGAACTATAAATAAAATCCGTCATTTTTCTCATTTTTAGGTCACCTGGAGGCACACCTGTCCAAGATGGACACACACCCAATCATAACAGCTTCAGTGACCCTTTAATGCAGGCTTTCAGCAACATTTTACAAGAAAAGTTCCGGAACGTCCGTAGTCCCAGCCCCATGTCTACTATGCAGTCCAGTGTTTGGGAATCAGCCAGTCCTTGCCTTGATAGTCCTTAATGCAACGATACCTGGATCTTTTCACTGAAAATATCTTCAAAAGTTATACTACAGCAGTATATCAGATTAATTATATGAAACACAGTTGTGTTATGTGTATTCATGTATTTTGTACATAAGCACCAACTTTCAACTTGATTATTAATTACATTTTTCACTAAGAAAACAATTTTGAAACAACAAAGCTTTTTGATGTGACATAATTTATGGTCACTTTTATTTTCTTTGTATTTTATCATCCTTTTCTTTCCTTCTCTCATAAACATAGTAGTTTCTCTCTGAAGATTAAATGTGGGTTTGTTTGTGTAAAAATAAACATCTATACATGTGTATATAAATTTGAAAATATAAAGAGTTTAACCAAAATAAAAAATATTTTTCTAATTGCTGGCTCTTTTATCTAAGCCACTTAATTTTCTCATAATATTGTTTTTTCTGTTTTGGTATCAGTTTCCTTTTTTTTTTTCAACTTGATACAGTTTTCATTTCAGTTTTTAATTTAGTATTTTCACTAAGAATGTCATTCATTTTCTTGTGTAATGATAGCATTTCCAGTCGATATCTGATTTCATTTGACATTGGTAAATTTGCAACTCGCATACTCTTGTGTCTTTCTGGTTGAATTTTAAAAATACTCATATGACTTGAAAGAAAAGAAAATAATCTTTCTAAATATGTAATTTGTATGTGCTTTTATTCATTGAATTATATTTTTCCAGCAAGTTAAAACGGTATCTTGCTTCAAACAGCCAAAAATGCAAAAAATATGGTGTATGTTTGTGTTTTTTTAAAAAAATTTTTTAGACTAAATTTTGCATGTTTGTTTCGCAAAATCACTGATCAATCTTTATCAATATTCTTGAAATTGTACACGCAATCTTCTAATTTAGAAGACACCTTAAGCTACAATCAGGAAGATGTTTATTTCTTCTCTGACCTGTGAAAGCAAATTCCTTCAAAAATTATACTAACTGATTGTATGTGTAGTAAAAGAACTTTCAAGTTATTGAAACTACTGTCTTGTCGCATAAAATAAACGCCCCATATGCTTTTCGACTTTCATGTGTTGTTTTTTTAAATGTCTGTCATTGTAGACGTCTGTTAACTGATGCGTAAGGGGGTCAATATTTGGTTTTAAAGGGTAATAAAAATTTATAGACATGTGTTAAAGACCACTAGAATTGAAAGCTGGAAAACTGCATATCAGGGTGGGTAATAAAGTAGGAATTGTTCACTTAAAGTCAGTTTTTAGGCTTTAAAGGTAATTTAGTCATAGAATTCATGACTTGGATTAAAGTTTTGAATAAATTGTCAACTATAAATAACTACCATATTTAGTAACAAATTGGTAAAATACTAAAGAAATCGCCACATAAAATATCTATATTTTTGTTTTTGGACAGCACATTTTTGAGAGGGAAAATAAAATGGTATAGCTCTCCAGGAATTAGCTTATGATGTGGCTTTTAAAAAGCCAAAAAATGAAATTCCTCATGTTTAAAATTATTAAAAATACAGCAGTTCTTTTCTGGTACATCAACTGTTATTGGGGTTTTACAAATGAATTTCTTCTAAACAAGAAAAATCAATTAGTTATTTTTTCCCCTAAATAAATGTTTTTATCTATCAAATACTACACCTAAAATTAAATATTAAAAATAATTAAAAGCTTTTAATTTCATTTTTAGAATGTGTATATTTCCAAATCTGTGACTGGCACCTGTTTTTTACACATTTTAAAACTGAAATTATAAACTATTTTATAATCATTTTAATATATAATCTTAAGTGTATTCACTAGCTAAAACCATAAAAATAATTGTAAAAATAAAATGAATTAATTTTCCTTGTTTAGAAGAATTTTATAGGCAGAGCACCCACTGGACATTAGTGGCTAAAAAAGAATAATTTTTACTTTGGGTTTTAAAACAAAATGACTTGCAGTTTTGAAAATATACACATTTTAAAACTGAGATTAAAACTTACTTTATTTTTTTTAATATCTAATTTTAGGTGCATTTGCTAGACAGAAACAATTTTATTTGTAGAAAACAGAGACTCACATATCTGGAAATATACACATATTAAAAGTGAAATTAAGAACTATTTTAATTACTCTTAATATCTAATTTAGGTACATACCCTAGATAAAAACCAAATTTGTTTATAAAAAAAAATCTTCATTCATTTTTGTTGATTGCAACAACTTTATTTCGTGATTGGTGTAATGGCTTACTAGAAAACCCTAACAAAAAATCTGACTTCAGAAAATTTAACATTAAGACGAACCTGGCAACTACTTTTTTTTTATTTTCCTCGCAGTTTTGTTGTTAATTTAATTTTACTGCAAAAAGTTTTTATTTTTTGAAAATTGAAACAAATAGATTTCACTTTCAGAAATCATGTCATATTTCCTTTTTATTCTTCTTCTTCATTTCTTTTGTAAACAAAGATTTCACATTTATTTCCTAAAACTAGTCAATTAAATCTTTTTAGCATATTTTTGTTCAATCTTTTTCTCTTACAATTGTATAAATGTTGATAAAATTAAATTTTATTAACATCTGAAAAACTTTTCTTTTTCAGTGTTTCTTTGGATATAGTCATTCAGTAGTGATATGAAACCGAAATTGTTTGGTTTTGTAAAAAATTTCAATGCGGCTTCACGGTGTGAAGATGAAGCTGAAAAAACTTGGTTTTTCAGTTAAACTGCACATCTCTAGTGTGTGTGTGTGTGTATATATATATATATATATATATATATATATATATATAGAGGCAACCGGACGTCTAGCCACACTGATGAGTTGTGAAACAGCGAAAAAGTCTGTCTGTGGATGACAAAAATATATATATATATATATATATGTGTGTATATATATATATATATATATATATATATACAGGGACAGCACTGCTCACCTGGAGTTATTGGGAGGATGCTAGAAAAAGTGCATCAAAAATTGCTTGTCATCACCTCAAGCTGGTCAGTTTGCTGCAGCTGACAGGTGTTCATTATAGCAGAAACATAAATACTAAACGATAGGCCAAGGAGTACAAATCACTAAATATTGGATGTTGGAACGTTAGAATGCTGCTTGATCTTGGAAAAACTGGCCGACCAGAATGGAGAACAGCTTTGGTGACAACAGAACTCTGTCAACAACACTGATATTGCAGCACTCTTGGAAACTTACTTCTCTGATGAGGATCACTTAATGGAGGTAAATCAGGATCTTCTGGATATGAAAACCAAAAGGTGAGAAAAGAGAAGTAGGAGTTGGCTTTGCTATCCGCTCCTCTCTTGCTGACAAGATAGACTGCCCCTCCAGCATCACTGATTGTATCGAAGCTGCGTGTCTCACTTTCTTTTGAACATTATCTGCCCATCCTTTCTGTATATGCTTCGACACTTCAAGCTTCTAATGAAGCAATTACTCAGTTCTATGGACCTCTAATTTTATTTGGGGATCTCTATGCCTGAGTGGGCAGAGAGCACCAGGTATAGAATGCACTTGGTCACTACGGAATTGGAAAGGTCAATAACAATGGTCTGAACCTACTTCATCTTTGTTCTGAGCTCGACTTGGTTATCTGTAACACATTCTTTCATCAAAAAAAGAAACACAAGGTGACATGGACCCACCCAAGATCAAAACATGGACATGATCAACCATATCATTACCAGAAGCTGTGATTTGAAAGATGTCTGCAGTGTTCATGTTTTACGCAGTGCTGAGTGTGATACAGACCATAAGCTGGTCTGGGAAAAGTTTAAATTGCAGGTCAGAAGGAAAATATGTATGGCCGGGATTAAAATACCAAAGCACATGAATGTGAAAGAAAATGAAATAGCCTGGTGTCAGCAACTTTCTGATGCCCTTAACACCACCAACTTCAATGGATCTCAGGATAATTTCAAGGAGCAGGTTAGCACAACCGGCATTGACATACTCAGACTAAACCAGAAGAACCACAAAGACTGGTTTGACAAGAACAATGACAAAATCAACCAGCTGCTTGAGACAAAGCATTCATTGGTCAAGTCCCTTCTTGATCTTAATTTGAATAACAGACCACAAGTTGAAAAATCACTTAAGACGCACAAAGCAAACTTGCAATGTACCTTGAGAGAAATGAAAACCAAGTGGTGGTCTAACATATCAGTTGAAATACAAGAACCAGCTAATCAACACAACATGAAGCAACTCTACTCTCTTTTGCAATCTGTATTTGGTCCACCTTCAGCCTCAGATGAAACTACTATAAAAAGTTTACCACAGTGTGACATCATCACGGATTTAGATGTTTCACCATCTAAGGAAGAAACTGACCTGGCCATTAGTCATTTCTCTCAGGGTACTTGCTTTGTGTGTCTTAAGTGATTTTTCAACCTGTGGTCTGTTATTAAGATTAGGATCAAGAAGGGACTTGACCAATGCCCGGGATGGATAGCATATCTGTGGAACTACGGCAGAATGGAGGGAAATATGTGAATTCAGCTGTGCATAGCTTTATTCGTGAGTGTTGGGATGGAACACCTTCTGGATTAATATTAGGTCATCCCATAAGTTCTGTCCAAATTTTAACTTTTTGTTAAAATGAACGAAATTTAAAGAGTATTTTATAATGTGTAATGGAGCTGAACATTATTTTTATGTTTAGATGCATTTAAACTGATCAAATTTTATTTCAGAGAACAATAAAATTAAATTTTGTTTGATTAAAACCCTGCTAACATGGAAGTACCCAAGAATCATTTGAGGCACATAATGCTTTATGAGTTCAAGAAAGGAAACTCAGCAGCCGAAGCGGCTAGAAACATTCACTCAGTTTATGGAGAGGAATGTGTGAATGAAAGAACTTGCAGAAGATGGTTTGCAAAATTCAGAGGTGGAGATTTCACCCTTGAAGATGATGATCAAATCGGACGTCCAATTGAGTTTGATGAAAAGGTTCTTGAAGCAGCCCTTGAAGAAAATCCTGCTTTATCAGTTGAGGAATTGGCAGTGGTTCTCAGTTCAAACCATACAACCGTTCATCGTCATCTTCAACAACTTGGAAAAGTTCCTAAACTTGGAAAATGGGTGCCTCATGAATTGTCTGAAAACAACCTCAAATCCTGAGTTGACATCTGCTCTTCTCTCCATTCTCGCCAACTTGTTTCACCTTTTTTGGATAGACTTGTGACTGGCGATGAAAAATGGATCTTTTATCGAAATGTTAAGCATCATAGACAGTGGCTTAGTAAAGGGGAAGGACCCCAGCCACAGCCGAGAAGGGAACTTCATGGGCAAAAGGTTCTTTCAATTTGGAAGAGCAATAATTGACATGATATTCTCCGCTTGACAGCTGCAAGAAAAATGTTTGAAACAGAATATGCCTCTGTACCAAGTATTCGTAGATTTAACTAAGGCTTTTGATACTGTCAATTGTGATTCTCTTTGGAAAGTTCTTGCTAAACTTGGATGCCCACACAATTTCATTAATATATTTAAGGGGCTGCACAGCAATATGAGAGCTTGTGTCATGGTTAACGGGGGAATTGTCAGATGAAATAGCCACTGACAATGGTGTTAAGCAGGGAGACATTCCTGTGCCTACCTTGTTCTCTTTTAACTTTGCTGTGACTCTCTCATACACATTTCATGATTGCAACATTGGAATTAGTCTTCGATTTCGAACGGCCTGTAAGGTATTCAATCTCCAAGTGTTTAACGCCAAGTCCAAGACATTCAATACCCTTGTTCATGAGCTACTGTATGCTGATGACGCTGATTTTGTTGCACATTCTGAGAGAGATGTATGGATACTGATGGGCTGTTTTTCAGCCACTGCTACTACATTTGGACTGACTATAAGCCTGAAGAAAACCAAAGTAATGTTCACTCCTCCTCCTGGTATGCCTTACATTGAACCAAACATATATGTCAATGGCACTTGTTTAGGTATTGTGGATACATTTTTGTACCTTGGCAGTACATTGTCTTGAGATGGAGCCCTTGATGCTGAAGTACATACTCGAATCCAAAAGGCCTTGGTTGCGTTTGTAAAGTTAGAGAAACATTTGTGGTCCGACAGAGGCATCACCAGCAGTACTAAAGTGACAGTTTACCAAACTTGTGTACTGACCACCCTGTTGTACTCTTCAGAAGTCTGGACGATTTACTGTCATCACCTGAAATGGCTTGAGCACTTTCATCGTAATTGTCAAAAGAGAATCCTTAACATACAATGGCAGTCTATGACACCAGACACCACTGTTCTCAATGCCTGTTGTCCAAGCATAGAAAACTTACTGATTAAAAACCAGATGAGATGGGTCAAATATGTGGTACGCATGGATGACAGTAGGTTGCCGAAGCAGCTATTTTATGGCAAGCTTGCAAATGGTAAGTGCCCTCAGCATAAGCCAAAAAGAGATTTAAGGACTGTGAGGAATAACTTGAAAGAGCTAAGTGTGGAGGTGGATGACTGGAAAACCTTGCTAGTAATCACAATAAGTGGCACAGGGCTGTTGTAGAAGGATGTAAGTCAGCAGAGGAAAATAATTTAGCACAAGCAGCACTGAAAAGGGATTTGAGGTAAGGTATTACCAGGAGCTTGGATGACAGCACTGCAAGCTGAAATGTGAGCCATGTGGTCGTATCCTACTGTCAACAGCTGGGTATATTAATCATCTGAAAATCACATGAGAGACCACCTCACTGTGTTACCTCCACGACCCGGTGATACTACATTTATGATCAGCAAGGAAGTATGTAAATCGACATATGCATTGAAGAGGCATATGGTGGTGCACAAGGATGACCTACCACAACAACTTTTGCTTAATCCCGTGAAGACTGGAGCACATGTCATTTATGCTATAGACCTTGCAAATCAGATGCTGGTTTGAAGAGCTAGCTTCAAAGTCATTCTAGAGGGAACAATGATCTAGGTTGAATGGTGTTGATGGGCAAAACGACAGTCATCTGTCAACATATATGTTTTTTTATATATATATATATATATATATATATATGCAGGACTATGTTGTCTTTGACATTCAACACATGTTTAAAAGAAAAGTTGCTGCCAAATTACACATATATATATATATGTATACTGTAGGGTTGAATAAGTGATCATACACATCTAAAATTTCATATTTTTATTTGTAACATATTAAATTAACAAAACAGGTATATATCTACTGTATCAGATTGCATACTAAAAATGTATGCATATAAAACTAAATAATATTTCATGGTCAAGAAAATATAGCAATATTTAAATTTTTAGGGGTTTTAAAAAAATGATAGTACAGCAGAACAAAAACATGTTTTCTCCATTTAATATTTTGTAGCAAAGCCTTTATTAAGTTCAACAGCAACCAATCTCTTCCTGTAGTCTTTAATTAACGATTCACATACTTTAGTAGGTATTTTGTCCCAATCTTCCTGAATGATTGTCTTCAGGTTTTTGATGTATGTTGGACCTCTATCACGGATCTTATTTTTCAAAAACCACCATCAATTCTCTATTGGATTCAAATCCGGTGAGTGACTGGGCCATTGTAAGATGTTAACGTTGTTATTAACAAGCCAATTCTTCGTACTCTTAGCAGTATGCTTGGGAGCATTGTCCTGCTGGAATATCCTATCAGGAGGAAGCCCAAGATTCTCTACAGAAAGCGATAAATTTTTGCTTAGGATTTGTTGATATTTTCTGCATTCATTCTACCATCTATAATTGCTAGTTTGCCAACACCTCGCATCGAAAAGCAGCTCCAAACCATGATACTACCCTCACCAAATTTGACAGTTGGTATGGTGTTCTTGTGAGCGTATGCTTCGCTGTCTTTCCTTTATACATGATTCAGGGAATTGTGACCAAACAACTCAATTTTACTCTCATCTGTCCAAATAACTCTTTCCCCAAAAGAATTATCCTTATCTTTATGTTCTGTTGCAAATTTCAACATGGCATCTCTATGCCATTTCAGAAGGTGTGATGTCTTTCTTGGGGAGCATGACTTTATAATGTCTCTGCATAGTTCATTACTAATCGTTTGCTTAGTTACGTTAACTCCTGACAAACTCAGATAATTCTGAAGGTCTTGTCTGATGACCATTGGGTTATTTTGGACCTGTCGCATCAACTTTCTTCGTAATCTGGGAGAGATCTTCCTAGGAGCACCAGGTCTGCCTTTGATCTCAACAGTATTACGTCTTTTAAATCTTGCAATAAATAAACCAATTGTTGAAAAAGGTATGTTTGTGTCACTGGAGATGTTTCTGTAAATTTTTTCATTGTTCCATAGCTTAAGCTCTTTTTGAGCACGAGTCATTTCCTTACGTCTAGCCATTATTAGAATCATTATCAGTGAACTGTGACTGCAGAATGATCCAATTTTGAACTGAATGTTGCAATAGAGTTATTGAGAATATTCTAGAACAGTTTAGAATCTTCTACTCTGAAGTAAAACCAAAATCTACTGTATTATAATGCAAAAATTGATACTGTACGAACACTTTTTCCTTGCCACTATTTGAAATATAAAAATTTTTATTGATGAATTTCTAAATTTAAATGTATATATGTTTATATTAGTATATATTGGTATATATATATATATATATATATATATATATATATATATATATATATATATATATATACACAGTGGTTGGACAAAATAATTGGAACAGGTGCAAATTCCACTCCTATATTTCAAAAACCTATTATATTAAGAACTTTAACTAAAACTTCGTAATTGCAGGTTATATCTTTTGTAAATACGTTTATTTATCTAATTTACTGTCTTTGTCTTATTTATATTTAGAATTTAGTAAAATTTAAGCTAAATGCATGACCTCTCCGAGTGCGAAAAAGGGCAAATTGTTGGATCTCGTATGGCAGGAGCTTCAATCACTAAGGTTGCTGAACTGTTTGGTTTTTCAAGAGCTACCATATCAAGAACTA